>BQNB010000940.1:7598-151551 GCA_026074375.1 Tanacetum coccineum
ATCATCCATCTTCTAGCTAGTTAGTATTATGATTTCATGGCTTATTCGTATGGCTAATTAGTTTATTCGGTGAAGTTTTTCTTTTGTTCATGGTGGCGGTTTGGTGTCACATGTACTAAGTAATGTTGTTTGCTTTCTTGCCGATTATATGTTAAAGAACAAAAAGTGTACTAGGTTTTGTCTATTAGTCTATTTGTAGCAAACAAACAAAGGGTGAGAAAGTGACAGCGTATACTAGTTTATAGTGACCCATGGCGGTATGAAGTTTATTGGTAGCGGTTTGCTAATAAAAACTAGTAGCAATTTGATTTTAAATGGGGGCAGCGGTTTGCTGCTTTATAGGAGTGGTTTAGCCGGATCTTCATTCATCGCGGTTTGATCAATTTTAAGATAGTGGTTTGATCAATTTTAAGCTAGCGGTTTACCGGGTCAATTAGAGTCAGCGATATAATTATTTTAATCGCAGCTATTTGCCTACTTTTACCTGCCAACGGTTTGTTCATTTTTCTTTGGACAACGATTTGGTGAGAAATCTTGGTAGCGGTTTGCTCATTTATGGCCAGCGGTTTGTTCATCTTATTAGCAGCGGTTTGATAAAATAATGGCAGCGGTTTTCTAATTTCATTAGGCAGCGGTTTGCTTATTTTTTTTGCTAGTACCAAAAATCAATTTCGATAACCATTTTCGATGATCTTAATTTCGGTACAGAACCATTTTCGGTGACCTATTTTTGGACAATTTTTGGACAAGGACTTAAACGACAACTCATTCTACCATATCAAACCACACACACCTCATTCATGAATCAAACAGAACCACAAACACCAAAGCAAACGCAACACTTAATCCTAAAACAATCCTTATAAGATTCACTAAAACGACAAACGGCTAAAGATTCGGATTACGATGACAAGTGATCACGAAGTTGATTTGGTATCCCTTATCTAAGATCGAAATTGAGTTTCACGAAGGCGTCTACTTATTTCATCATTGAGACTTCCTTCTATTTTCTACCCCTTTTCTTTAAACCCAATCTACGGATTGATGACTTGCTTGAACGTATATAGCTTATGATTGAGACTTGGAGTATCTAGTTATACCCGATGTAAGGAGTTACATTGTAGTACTCACGGGTTATAGCTATCACTTAAAGGAGTTATGTTGTAGTACTTAGTGTCACATGCAGATGTCGATGTGGATAATTTCAAGAGGTGTTGTACTTCTTATACTTTTGCAGTCGGGTATAGAGTACTTATATATTTAGTCTTGCACTGTTCTTCAATCAACAATAGTGCAAGCTTAAGTAACAATTTGGAGAATTTCACTTCATTTTCAAGTTTGGTATATCGGGTTTACTTTACCATGTGGTCACAACAATAGCCGACAGAATACGAGGTTGGTAAGTTAGCCAGAGAGTTTAAAGGTTGAGATGTAATCAGCAATTCTCACAGGATATTATTGTGCTATTCCAAGACAATGGTACAGTCTAAGCAAAATTTTCAAAGTTCTTCAATGACATTCATAACTTTTCAAGATTTGTGCTTATGACAAGACCTTCTCGAGTATATGGACATACACGACAGTGATGCTTCTGAGAGTTCGCAACCATCATGGGAGGAAATGTGTACATCCGGGACTTAGTTGACTTTGATGTTACCAGGTCAACTCCCAGGGGGGAGTAGTATATAAGTGTGTACATCCGGGACTTAGTTGAATTTGATGTTACCATGTCAACTTCTACGGGAAAGTAGTATATACTACTTAGTATGGTTTGTGAAGTATACTGCATACGTGAGAAGAATTGTTGTTGATTTCTCGCATGTACCCCCGAACAAATATTCACCAAGCTTTAATGACAAGGAGCAGTGGTATTTGGTGTGGTCTTACTTCTTCTTCTTCTATAAAATTTTGTCATGCACTTTGATGACATATAGAAGATGGACGAAGCTACATCAAAGTTTTAGAATCTGCTCAAGATAGGGATGTTGGTTTAGGGGGAAGTTGATTCAGAAACTTTGCCAAAACAGAGTTTATAAAGAAAGCTTTTTAAGACATGCTACATGAATTGGGGGGAATTTAATCCAACTCATGCATACTACAATGGTTCATGTACAAGTAAAGACACTGAAGATCTAAGCTGGAGTACAAGTTTCAAGACCAGGAGAACTCAGAAGACATCTTAAGCTTTGGAAGCGCTTTGGAAGACTTTATTTGTGATGTATTTGTACTTGATAGGAACGTTGTAAGTAATTCCGTATGTCCACATATTGGGGGAAGATTGTTAGCCTTAAAATATGTTGACTTATTCGGAATTACACTAGTTATCATTAGGCAAGGCCCGCAGGGACTAGAACTGTTAAGTTAGAATAGTTTCCCTTGTCTTGACCTATATATACCCCCTCCATACTTCTATGGAGGGGTGAGGATTCATTTGTAACCATCTCATAAAGTGTGTGTGCTCTCATTTCTCTCTCTAGACACACACATCTTACCTTTCTCTCTCTAAATCTAATAAATGGCTAGTTACTTGTTTAATCCTCCCCGACCTCCGGATCGCGTGTTTTAGGTTTATATCTTATCATCAGTAAGTGGGTAAAGTCTCTATGAGCTAGGGTTTAACAAGATCACCATTGCTTTAATCCCTAAGATAGATTAAAATTAGCAAATAAGGATGCTTTATGCGGATGCGTTAACTTGAACAGAATTCTACGTGACTAGTCTTAGGAAGAAGTAACGCCTAAGTATTAAGAATGATATGCCGCTTCGAGATAAGTAATCATTGCACTAAATAAACAAACCAACGTTATGATTAGATTAGTAATGGTTAATACAGTTTTCTTATATTTGGCTATACCGCTCTTTTATCTTCTGTTAATTTGCTTGCGTGCATTTTAGTGTCTTGAATTGATTTTAGTCACCACAAAACCTGTGCCAGTCTCTCAGGCTGAAAACCCCCTTATCTATTAGATTTAGGAATTAACATAGGTTTAGCATAGATTAAACTAACTTAGATTAGAAAACCCAAAGTATTAATAAATTGAAAGTGTTCCTCGCTCTTAGTGATCGACACCCTACTTACCATGAAACTCCCATCGACCGGGTACACTGCCCGTTAAAGTGTTGTTTTTGGTTAAATCGGCAAAATATAAATTTAAAACTTGAATCATAATTTACAACTACACAACGACACATCAAGTTTTTGGCGCCGTTGCCGGGGAGTGAGAATTAATCTTGATTTTTATTTGATATTTTGGTTTTTAGCATTAGATTAGATTAGATCTAACCTTTAGGATTAGTGTAGTTTAAATGAAGTCTATATTCCTGTCTGTTTGCTTATTGTGTTTATATAACACAGCGTATTCAGTTTACTGAATATGACGTATATGTTATTTGACGGTTTTCTGCCATAGTAAGTTTATTACAGGATGGACGACCTGAACATTACTATGGAAGAATACATCAAGCTCGAAAAAGAAAAAGCTCGAAAACATAGGAAAGTTTTTTTAACTAGGAAACTGCTAGGTATGGTAAGATCTGGTATGATAAGACGTTTACGACCTCAGATCCGTGAAAATCAATACCAACCATAGTCCTTCAATGATAGTTGACATATCAGAATGAAACACTCCATTGTGAACCCACGTACGTTCTCTGTAAACATAAAGACATGACTTTAGAATATCGATTGACGAACCCGACATGAAGATTACACGTAGTTTGTTGATCAAAAACTCGTTTTCTTATAACATAATTATCTACCAATGACTTTGAAGACGATCGAAAAAAAAATGAAAAAGTAAATGTGCCTTTGTTTCCATCACCCGAGCTTAGATCAGTTAATTGATGATTTAGACTTCTTTAAAGATTTTAAGAATGAATTTCCAGCCATTGTTTACAATGATGCTCCAACGTCTAAATCAGATTTCTCAACTAAACCCACTTTATGCCCTCAACATATCGATGAATTTGATTTGAAAGATGAAACATCATTGTCCGAATATGATGAAGTGGACAAAACGTTTTGAACTTTAATGGATCTTATTCCCTTTCAACATAATTTATCCCGATGATCTATATTCGGATAATGGCAATGAGGAAAGAAATCGCTATGATACAATACTTCGGGGGTAATGAAAATACAACAAGGTCAAATAACATTCTTGAGGGAAGTCTCGATAAAAATACCAGTAAATTTTACATTTAGAAGTTTTGTCAGGAATTAAAATGTAAATATCGTGACTTAAATTAACATGTCAACTTGGAATCTTTTCAATCTTATAAGAATTTGTACGTGCTTTTGGCATTTCGTTCGACCCAAACGGTATATAAGTAAGGTTAACAAGAGCCAAATGAAAAGAAGCTGAAGAAAAAGTCTAATTTAAAGACTTCGCTGTAAACAAAAGTGCTTCTCGGGAGACAACCCGGATTGTTATTTATTTTTATCGAGTCTGTCTTCCCAGACATCAATATGGCGTATCCACTCCATACCATACGTGTATTAAATGTCTGGACGTTATCAGTACTTTATTTTTATGCACTTTAAACATTATTGTCAGTTCTGTCAATACGGCGTATTCATGCACATGATACGGCGTATTCAACACGTAAATCGTTGAGGTGTGATTTAAAAGTTGTCAGAAAATGGACGTTTTCGTGAAATTGGGTAAAAGACTGTAACAGTCGTTAAAGTGAAAACTTTGGGTAAGTCAAAAGTGTCAAGTGGTATTTTTGAAATATGAAACACTTTTAAAAATGATGGGAAAGGTTCGGTTGAGTTTAAACAAAAATTCGTGTTTTTGGTCCTGACGCGACCGATAACGTTTTAAATGAATTTTTGGAGAGATTTAAATTTAAACGCTGTCGTGTAAATAACCTAGGTTTATGGAATAGTGATTTTAAACGCAATAAAAATACTAACTGACCCTGGGTAACATTTTAATTTAGCAAGATTTGAGTTTTTAGAGAACCCGACACAAAAATGAGACACCCCGGGGCACCTTGGATACTTGGACGAGTAAGGGATAAGGGAGGGAACAAGGTGGCTATTTTCTAGCTAGTTGGTTTACTCATGGTACATATGGTTTTTGGCACCACTTGAACATGCATTTTTCTCCTCATTTGAAATCAAACTAAAACAAAAACACTCTCTTCTCTCCTCTCTCTAAATCGGACGAGCAAACACAAGACCAAGAAAACATAATTTTTGAAGATTTAGCAAGAACACGGGTTAAAGATCAGTAGTGGGTTAGTGTTAGATAGTTTCGGGTTGTAGAAAAACGATTTGGGTTATTTATTCGCGTCAAAACCGAACCAAGAACATCAAGATTGTAAGTTTTTCTAAATTTTGTTTTAAGTTGTACTTTTATGGTTCTTATAGTGTCTTAATGCTAGTTGTACAAGTTGATCGTCGTGAAAATCGAAATTTGAAAACAAAACGAATGATTAAAGGGGGTGTTTGTTTGCGTCGGGTACATAAAAGAAAGAAACAAGGAATGGTCATTTTTATATTTTGGTTATGGTGGTAATTTTATTTTGAGTCAAGGGCTTATTTGGGGCTTATTTGTAAAAGATTTCTTTTTTCAAATAAGCTAGCAAAAGGCTTATTTGGTTTTGGGTTGTTATGGTTTGGGCTCGGCCCAACCGACCCATTTGTTTTGGCTTATTCTATTTATGGCTTATTGGTTCGAGCTTATGGCTTGTTGTGGTTTGGCTTATATTTCGAGCTTATAGCTTATTTGGTTCGACTTATATTTTGAGCTTATAGCTTATTTGATTTTGAGCTTATTTAGCTCTGGCTTATTTGGGTATAGCTTATATTAATTTTTGGCTTATATTTGGTTCGAGCTTATCTTGACTTATGGCTTATTGTTTTGGCTTATATATTGGGCATATGGCTTATTGTTTCGGATTATATATTGGGCTTATGGTTTAATTTGTTTCGGCTTATATATTAGGCTTATGGTTTAATTGGTTTCGAGTTATATATTGGGCTTATGGTTTATTGGGCTTCGGCCCATTTGTGTATAAATGTATTGATTTGAAAACTATCGGGCTAAAAGTAATTCTTTGATGGGCCATGAGGCCTAATGACTAATAAAAAGGACTAATGGACTCGAATAAAATTTAAAATGACTATGTTGGACTTAACAAGTGTTAGTGGACTAACATTGGGCTTTCGGGCTCAATAAAGAGAAAGTCGGTAATTTGAAATACCAAGGGCTATAATAGAATTTACTATGGTATGAAAAATGGATAATTACGGTCGAATTTAGTAATAAATGGATAAACACTTTGAAAATATGGACTTTTGGTATTTTGTCAGAATTTTTTGTGAAGAATGACAATAACTTTAGAAATAATACGGAAATATTAATTTTGTGTCGATTCAAACTAAAAGACAAAAAGAACAGCTTTTGAAAATATTAAATGTTAAAGTAAAACGATGAACATGGGCGTACAAAGATGAAAAGATTTTATACTAACCTCGTTATTCCGATAAAGAGACAAATAATAATAAAATATTATTATTATTATATTTAAATTATTAAACACTTGTATATAATATATATATATATATATATAGTGAACTTTCTTTTCAGAATCAAACATAGTGCGAGAACTGACAGAGACCACAAAAAAATGTACGCACGCCTTCAATAATTGTATTTTGCACAATGTTCAAAAAAACAAACATATATGTTTTAAAAAAACATAGTTGTTCTAAAGAATTTGATAAGAAATTGGAAATACAAAGTTTTTTTTTTTTTTTTTTTTTTTTGAATTTTCTTTGAAGGTGTGCATTTATGTTCTTATAAGGCGTGCAACAACAATATTGCGCCTTGTGTAAAGGTTTTTGTGAAAGAAGAGGATAGAGGTTCTATGATTATACTGAATAACATAAGAGAATTCTTACGATTATTGATGATTTTCATGTATTTTTTTATTTTTAAAAGGCGTGCATGTATGTTTTTGGTGGTTCTGTCAGTTCTCGCACTAAGAATGGTTCTGAAGAGAAAGTCCCATATATATATATATATATATATATATATATATATATATATATATATATATATATATATATATATATATATAAAGGAAGGTTAAAATAAAAAGACAAATATCCGTGAGAAAGATAAAAAAGAATTTTTTTTTTAAAAAGTTCTCAAAAAATTCTAAAAAAATTCCACAAAATCAGGTATGTTGGTGCATAAAACTTTTGTAAAAGAAGTTTTTTTAATTTTGAGTTTTTATACGTTTTTTAATGCACAAAAAAATAAATTTTAATGCACAAAAATTTTTTGATGCACAAAATTTTCAACTTGTTATAGTTTGATGCGCAATAAAATTTTGATGCAAAAAGTCAAAAGAAGTTGGGTACAAAAACAAATTTTTGATGCACAAAAAAACGATTTAATGCAAAAAAAAAAATAAAGGGAAAAGAAAAGAGAGTGAAAGAAACTAGTACTCTGCTGGTTTTGCTTAATGATGGAGAAGAAACAAATTATCCTGGCTAAATTGTTATCCAAGAATTATCCACATGAAACTCCTAAGAACTCCCGAGCTTCTTCTTATCAAATATAACCTGCAAATCAAAGACAAGAACAACTATACCAAGCGTAAAATCCACGGGTGAATGATAAATACAACCTCATTAACTAAGTTTAGACTCTATGAAATCAATAAGGATAGGATGAATGTGTTAGCATGATCGTGGTTTTCTATAGGTTTTTAGGAAATTTACAAATTCTGAAAATTATACAAGATTAAATTCTTAAAAATTAAATAAAAATTAAATTTTCCTGTAGCAGGCCTGGCGACGCCATCAGGATTAATCCTAACGCCATCTCCAGGGTCTGTAAAGAAAAAAGTTTATTTCTCTAAAAATTCCCGCACGCAAGTTCCCATTAGTTATTTCATGTAAAATTTACTGCAAAAACCACAAGAATAGTTAACACAATCGTATGACTCAAAACAAACACACAAGACACACCTAATATACAAGAAAATAAAAGATTGGGTTGCCTCCCAATAAGCGTTTGTTTTGTTCGAGGCACGAGCCTGACTCTACGCTTATTTAACACGCAAAAGGTGGGTCTCCCTACACTTGAGGTTAAGTGTGGGTGATAGTAGCGATACACACCATTTCGATGGAAGTATGCCACGTGGGGTGAAGGTGGTGTATGAATGGTCAAGGGTTTTACTACCTTCATCCTAAAACTACCCGGACTATATGGGTTAGTGTGTGGGTCGGTTCCTATTTTGTCTCCTAGATTTACATCTAAGGGTGAAAAAATGGGTAAAAGTTAAGGCTCTGATTCATCAACACTAGGAATTTCCCAAGAACTAATAAATAGGTCATGATTACAAGTATTCAAGCCTAAATCCTCTAGTTTTGTATGGTCCAAAGGTTCTACCTCTATCGGGATTCCTATAGTCTTTTCTACTTCTTATGGGTAAGTTACGGGCGGTGTGTACACCTCAAATGATGGGAGGACTTGCGGGTTACTTTGTGGGCATGGATTATCCACCTTATCCCATGCTATACACCTAGGCATCTCAACCCAAACCTTCTTATTGCTAACCAATTCATCTATACGATCCTTTAAAATTGCTAATTCTTCCTTGGTAATGGCTATAAAAGGTTTGTCCCACTCTTTTTGTTCTTGGGAAAACTATCTATGGCTTCTTATGCTTCTTTACCACTTAATTCCCTAAGGTTTCCATCTGCAGTAAAGTCAAGGTCCATTCGGGTATAGTTGTCGACATGATAATAGAATAATTGATTAAGGGACCATAAATCTAGGCCATGACGAGGGACTCTTTGGATTAAGTTTTTGAAACAAGTCCACGTATCATAAAGAGATTTACCTTGATGTTGTTGGAGCATCAAGGTGTTATTTTTGGAATGGGAAGGTTATGTTTCGGGGTGGGTTTTGAGAGGGTGTGGTGGGTGATCTTTCATACATCATGATGGTGAACGAAAAAGTGATTTACAAAACAAAGGGCATAAAGAAAAGATAGAGTACAAGAAAGCTAATTGACAGAAATTAAATCTCACTTGATAGGAATCTTGTGAGTAGACCTAAGGTAGATAGAATCTGAAACCTACGCTGTTCCCTAGCAGCGGGGCCAAAAACTTAATGTGAGGGTCGTAAAGACTTCTACAAGAAGTTTTACAACTCCCTAGGAAGTGTACCTAATCGTTGCAGTGTAGTATAGGCAAGACTCGGGGTTGTTATCGTCCTTTAGGGGAATAGGTTAGAAAGGCTTGATCATGGACTAACAGAATTCTATAGGTTGAGAGAATATTATTTTTGTGTTTTTACATTTTATAGAAAGCGGATAAAATCATATGGTTTGAGAGGTTGGTTTGTTTAACTAATAACTAAACTAATTAATATCTATTCTACTGGTGATAACTTTATGATAAGCAATTGTATTTACCTAATCATGCACTACTCCTCAGATTGCTTCTCCTAGATCCGTTGCATTGTCACACTTGTGATGATCTATGTAAGTATTTCCTAGGTCGTGAACGGATTACACGAACCCGCCGTCTATTTAATATTTCGTTAAGGCAACATACAAGTAAGGTAGTATGAAGACTATTACAAGGGCCCTAAGAGTATATTAAATGCATGTGAAATATCTTAAGAGGGATCAACCATATAATGGGTAAGGTAGTATGAAGACATTACCGATGGTATCCTTTCTACACACTCATGTTTCCCTAGACATGTCAACAGCGATATAGACAAAAGCTGGTTTTCTAAAGCCTGACGGCGCACATTTATCAACAAGAAGCAACATCAAAAGGATCTAAAATCTAAGTTTCATGCAATCATAGATAAATACAAAGGAGGGTTTAGCCTCGCATGTTATAAAGAAAGCAAGAAGATAAATCAATCAAACAACACATAGACATATTGAATGATTAATAAATAACCTTACTTGATTAAAACATGGATTCAAGGTAGTAAAATAGGGTTCTGATGCCCTGAAAACGACCTATAAAGCTGCTAAAACGACTAGGGTTCGTCTCCCTAGGTTTATACAAAGTTATCCCAAAGTTACACACTTAAAACCTTAAAAACGGCTTTACATTTATAGAGATATCGACGCCATGGCGTCGCTTTGTAATCCTGACGCCGTCGCCACGTAGATGATTCTAGATCCTCTTTAAGTAGGCCATGTCCTGACGTCGTCGCTGAATCTACGACGCCGTGACCATGAAAGTTCTAACGCCGTCGCTTTATGGATGCGACGCCGTCTTCAGGCTCTAAGTGCACAATTCTTTATGGTCCTTGGTGTAGAGTCGTAATCTTGTCCGTTTCTTCTCCAAATGAGCCCAAGTCACGTGTATTTCTTCTAAATGCCATCCAAGTGCCAAAAACCTAAAAACAAACGATTAAGCACATAATTTGGGCATATTTGCATGATTTAAGGGGTTAAATGGCCCCGAAATAGTGTATAAATTGACACCTCAGCATATTTACTTTTATTTTTTTCTCATATATATGTAGGCATTTTTGTTAATTGTGTATGTTTTTTGATGTTTATCTATATTGATTGTGATTTCAGCCAATATACATAACGATTCTATAAACAAAAGGAAATCCACTGCCCATGTGAATTCGTTAACTACTACATTCATAAATAAATAAAAAATATAAGAATAATATAATAATTATTCATAATTAAAAATAATACATTCATATAATTAATAAAAAAAAAAATAATACATATTTCAAAATTCAAATAATTTCAAATTAAAAATTTATATATAATATAATGAAAATATAAATCAAAAAAAAACAATAAATAAAAAATACAACAAATAAAAACATAAAAAAATATTATAATATAAACATAATATATCAAAAAACAAATAAGGAACACATAAATCTATTTAATAATTAAATCATAATAAAATAAAAATATAATAAATAATAATAATATAAAAAAAAACAAATACAATAGATCATTTAATATAATCGCAAATAATAATCATAAAAAATAATAAATAATAAATATTCAAAAAAACAAATTAATATTCAAACATATATATATAATAAATTTATATATACATAATAATATACATATAAAAAATAAACAAAATAAAATTAAACATAATAAACAACAATATAAAATTAAAAACAAATTAAAAACAATAATATAAACATAAAATAATTATAACAAAATTATATTAATAAAAATATAAAAAACATAGACATAAAAAATTAACATCACAAAAAAATAACAATCCAAAATAATATAAGAAACAATACATCAATCAAAAATAAAAACATTCAATAAATAATAAACATATACAAAATTAAATATTAATAAATCATAAAATTCACATATAAAATTCATAAACAAAAATCACAATATCTAATTACCATCATCATACAAAATAAATTCAACAATCAACATATTAAAATAAATTAAATCAATAAATAAAATTCAATTTTTCAAAATCATATATAATATTACAATAAATCAAAAAAAATATATAAATAATACCCAAAGATAATAAAATAATCAGTCATAAAATTAATCAATAAAAACATTAAATCAAAATAACAAACAATTAAAATAAAACCATAAAAACAAATTATACAACAAAAAAAAAAAACAATGCAATAATAAAAAAATAATATTCATAAATTCAAAAAAATATTAAAATTAATAAAAAAATATATAAAAAAAACATTAAATTATCAAAAAAAAAATTACAAATAAAATATATTAATATTAAAAAATCAAAAACAAATCATCAAAATCATAATAACAATCACACAATATAATTTTAATATAAATAAATCAAAAATAAACTAACAAATATAATAAAATATATAAAAATAAATAAAATATATATAAAATCATATAAAAAACAAACCAAATTATAATATCAAATATATATATATAAGAAATAAATATCAATAAAAATATAACACAAACAAAAAAAAAAATTAAAAAAAAATATAATATATCAATAAAAATCATAAAATAATCAAAATCATTAATTAAAATTTAAATAATAATAAAAATACAACAAAATAATCAAACAAAACAAAATCCATAAACATATAAAAAATAATACAAAACCAAATCACATCAATATCATATAAAAATATCAAATTAAATTAATTTAAAAAAAATAAAAAAACACAAAAACAATAATCATCACCAAAAAAATATAACAATACATCAATTCAAAAATAAAAATCACATATATAATATAACAAATCATCAAAAATTACATTTCAAATATATATCAAGAAATAAAATCATAAAATTTAATAAAAAAATTCAAAATAATATATAAAAATCACAATAAATTCATACACATTTTACATAAATTTTTAAATAAATTATCCATTCAATACAATCATATAAAATCAAACATCATAATTATAACAACAAATAATACACATAAAAATAATATTCAAATAACATTAATTAATAAAATAAAAAAGTACAAAAAAAAAAATTCTCATAATTTATAACAATATATTCAAAAAAACACAATAATAAAAAACAAATAAAAAAATAACAAAATAATACCTCAAAAAAAAAATTATAATTTTTTTAAAAATAATCAATACATAACAATACAAAATTCAAAAATAATATATAAAATAAATCTTATAAAAAACATTTAAATAACAAATATTCTATTCAAAAACACATATTCAAAAAAATTCAAAATTCAAAAAATCATCATAAAATATTATAAATAATAAATAAATCAATTAAATAAAATAAAACATTAAAAACAAAAATAAAAATAAAAAACAAAAAACATATAATAACAAAAACATTCAAGAAATTAAATAATTATTATAATAAATAAAAAAAAAGAGATTACAAAAAAATATAACAAATATAATACAATATATAAATATCAATAATTACAAAAAATAATCAATCCAAAAAGTACATAACTAATATATCAAAAAAACACACAATAATATATATCAATTACGTAAATCAAAACACAATTAAAATCAAATATTAAAAATTAATAATATTCATAAACATTAAAATATATAATTATATCATAAAATCAGATAAATAAATAAAAATATAATCAATTATCATAAAATACATATATTAATTGCAAAAATTAATAATAATAACAATATACCAACAAATAAATAAATCAATAAAAACAAAAAAAAAACATAAAATATCATATAATCACAAATCAAAATATAAATACAAGAAATATAATATTTTCATATAAAAAAACAAATAAATACAATTAATTAAACATAATAACAAAAAACAATAATCATATTCAAATAAATGAAAATTATAATAAAAAAACAAATTCAAAACATAAATTCAAATATTATCAATCAATCAAATAATCAACATAAATATATATTATCAAAAAAATACATAATTCAATAATCCACCTAAAATATACAAAAAAAAACAATCAATCAACAAACAAAACAAAAATAACAAAATTAAAAAATTCAATTAATAATAATATAAACAAAAAAAAATAACATAAAATATAATTATTAATAAAAAAATCATTATAAATTTCAAAAAAAATAATCAATTTCATAATAAAAATTCAAAAAAAATAAATAAAAATAAATTAAAACTATATAAAAAAAAATTATCAAAAAAAATAACATTTTCATAAAATTCATCAAATATATTACAAAATACAATAAAATACAAAACATTTATAAAATAAAAACAAAAAAAATATAAAAAATTCAATAAAATCACATATACATTAAAATAAATATCATATAATAACAAAAAATTTAATATAATAAAATTAATAAAATAAGTAAATATTATCAACACATAAAAAATATACAACAAAAAATAAAAAATAGTAAATTAAAATCAATTAATAATAAAATAAAAAAATTCAAAATAATAATACATAATTACAAATATATATAAAATATTCCAACAAATTAAAAAATAAAAAAAATAACATCAATATCCAGAAACCCATAAAAATCAACAAAATATATTGTATCAATTAAAAAATTAATAAATTTCTATAAAAAAATATACAATAATCATATATTCAATTAAAAAAAAAATAAAAAAACAATCAAATAATCTAAATTCAATCAAACAATCATCAAAAAAAGAAACAAAAACTTATAAATTCAATAATTATCAAACAATAAAATAATCACAAAATAAAAATATCAAATATATCCAATAAAAAATAAGAATTTACAAAAACAACAACATAAATATATAAAAACCAAATAAAATTCCATAAAAATCTACAATCAATAAAAAATATTACAATAAATATAAAACAATACAATAAATAAAAAAAATACAAAATACCATATAATAAATAAATAAATTAAATATTTATACAACAATTAATATAAAATAAATAAAAAACAACAAACAAAATTTTACATCATAAACACAATACACAAAATTAATAAATATTAAAAATCATAATAATTCAAATATTTCAATAAAAATATAAATTAACAATAAATATAATCAAAAATCATAATAAAATTTAATTTTATATAAATAAATAAAAAATTACAATTTTACAATAAATCAAATTTATAAATAAAAATAATATTAAAATTCAAAAAAAAAAAACAATCAAAAAAATTATGATATAAATCAAAATAATTAAAACACATCAAAATAAAAAACAAAACATAAAAACAAAACAAAAAAAATAAAAATATTTTTTCAATAAATCATAAAACAAAAATAATAAAACATTAAATCATACACATAATACATTATACAACAAAAAAATATACATATAAATCATATATCAATAAAACAAATAAATAATTATATATCAAAATTATTAAACAATATAAAACATAACATATACATAAAACATTATAATCAATTAATAAAAATATACATCAAATAAACATAAATATAAATAATCAATCAAAATACAAATCATAATAAAAAAATAAATAAATACAAAATTCATAATATAAATCATCAAATAAAAATTATAATTTCACAATAACTAATCAATTATTTAAATTTAATAATTAAAAATTTCACATACAATTCATCATATAATACAAAAAATAAAAAATATAAAACAACAAAAAATTCATATAAACAAAAACAAATTAAACATACATATAAAACACAAAAAATAATTAAATTATACAAAAATAAATAAAAATAATTTACATATAACAAAATCATTCATAATATAATAACATAAAATAAAATAATAAAAAGTATGCTAAAATAAAAACCAATATATAAAACAAGGAGAATCATTCACAAAACACTAACTATGTCGTAGGAGAACCCCATATACATGCTTAATGTTCTTTATCCGTCGCATCGTTAGAGGATATTGTCAAAACAACGGATGGGAGACAGGCAAAAACATGTACGCATTTAATTAGTTTACATGTTCATACATCGTTTTGTTTTTGTTACTTACTATTCAAACTAATAAATCAATGTAAACTTATGACATTATCAACTTTGTCAAATGAGTCACCAATTGTTCACAAAAAGGCTGGAAGACCGGTTGGAAGAAAACCTCTTAGTGTAATCAGTGAAAGTATGTATGTTACTTTCTGTCACAAACACTATATACATGTTGTTTTTATGTATTACGCCAATTTTAGACTAATCATTCTTTTATTTTGGGCTAATGGCATGATAATGTATCATAGTTGTCACGATATCCTTTTATATGTATCAAACAAATTTTTTTGCTTTTCTATGTACAAAACTCGATTTTATTGTTTTTTTTGTAGTAAATGACCATTTTGCCCCTCCCGGGTTAATAAAATGAGGGGCAAAATGGTCATAAAATACACAATAAATGCAATAAAATCGAGTTTAGTACACAGAAAAGCAAAATTTTTTGTTCGATACATATAAAAAGAAATCGTGACAACTATGATACATTTAATTGCCATTAGCCCTTTTATTTTCAATCTGCATGATACAAATCGTAGGAGAACCCCAAATGCATGCCCAATGTTCTTTTTTCGTCGCACCGTTAGAGGGTATTTTCAAAAGAACAGCTGGGAGACCGGCAAAAGCATGTACGAATCTTATTTAATTAGTTTACATGTTCATACATCCATTTTGTTTTTTTACTTGATATTCAAACTAATACATCAATGTACACTTATGACATTATCAGCTTTGCCAAATGAGTCACCAATTGTCCACAAAAAGGCTGGAAGACCAATTGGAAGAAAACCTCTTAGTGTAATAAGTGAAAGTGTGTATGTTACTTTCTGTCACAAACATTACATACATGTTGTTTATATACGTTGCGTCAATTTTAGACTAATCAATCTGTTTAAAAATGTTACATATATAGATATGCGGGATGATTTAACTCTTCGACGCTCTAGAAGGCCTTCAAAAAGTAATAATATAAATATACGTTATTACAAATTCTATAAAACCCTATCATTTGCATTATTTTATCCAACGACTTTTGTTTAACTTTGTTTGCTTTGCAGATCCATATCAAGATTATGATATTTGGTATCAAACACTCAAACACAGTACCAACCCTACTAATACTCAACTTTCACACAACAACGTATTGTTACGGAGTAATGCAATCTCATCAATCATGACAACACCGAAACCTCACAACAACATCCCTGCAAAAAGTAATAATTTTCTCTACAAAATTAACAAATTCATTATATTTTGAATTTTTACCCGTCGTGTTTTATGTATCTATTATTAGCTGCCTAACACTATTTACATATTCAGGGTTAAGAACACTCACACCGGTATCAAATATACTAAGTCAAACAAATAACTTTTGTGACTCTGGACTAGGACTATCCACTCTAACACCACGACCTAACGGACGTCTATGGAAAACTCACATTTTAACATGTAAGTCGAAATTTTAATTAATTTGTTAGAAAAATTAGAACAAACATATATAAAAATTATAATTGTGTGTATCAATCGTAAAGAAATGACTCAATCTGTTATTTATAATCAATTACTTGCATTAGGTACACCTATAAAGCCTATGTATGCAACTTCGGCCAAAATCACTGACTCCTTCATAACACCAACTGAAACAGTCACACAACTTGGGGAAAAAACTTCTAAATCTATGATACAATATGGTTCAGTTCCCATTAGTTCAGACAGTCAAACCATAACAAAAGGTACTGTTTATTATTATCTCTACGTATAATACGTAATCATGTTTATTCAATGTAATACATGTCGTATACCCACTTCATGTATTTTAAATTTACTTACATGTCAAGGACTAAGGAACAACCATAGTTTAATGTTTTGCCTCAACACACCAGTAAAGGTTATTATAGGTAAACATGTAACTCAATAACTGATGACATCAAATAACGTCACATTATTAGCATAATTTATCCCAGCTATATTGCTCATTTTACATTATTTTATATATGAATTGGTACTTAATTGCTTATATTTATGAATTGCAGATATTATCCAGCAAATGATGAAAGTTAGTGAAAAGCACGCATTTTGGAGCATAAATGAAGAATCCAAGTCTACTAATTATGTCAACTAATATGTCGTATCATTCTAGACAGATACGCCGTATCTCAAGACTCAAACGAATTCAAGACCATTGCATGACTTAGAAGAATACGTCATATCCACATCAGAAAATACGCCGTATATGATACTTTGGTCAACATCTAAAACAAGCTGGTCATACCTCAATACGCTGTATTCACATCAGCAAATACGGCGTATCTGTGCCCTAACTCTACAAAAGCATCCATGATGAAAAGATCCAATACGTCGTATCCAGAACACCTTATACGCCGTATTTAGATACGGATGATGAATATTCTGGAATATTATATTCGTAGAGCCCACACCAAGTTACTCAATACGCCGTATCGAACCCTTTCGATACGGCGTATCGACCTGTTTCTAGAACTTATAAATAGAATACCTTAAACTCGGTTTTCAGTATGCAAATAGAGCCCTTAACCACCAAGTTCGATATCAGACGAGTTTAGATGCCAAGAAAGTCAGCAAAGTGCTTAAAGTCAATAGGAAAACTCTTGTAATCTCTATACTCCGCTATAAGCGTTCGGTTAGTGTATTGCTTTCTTACTTAATTTGTTCGTCTATGATATTGTGTAATTTTACAATGACTATGGGCTGATACCTTTAGGTATTAGCCATGTTTATGAAAATTTAAAGTTTGGTTTGTTTATATCGATTGTTTACTTATCTGTTGCATGTGAATTATGTTTATCACTTGATATCTGTTTATGTTTGATTATGTATTATTTATCATTCAAATGGATCTAGGAGTACGGACCAAGTAGACTAGAGTCTGGGATAAATACTACATACAACTTATATATGTGACTCTGGGTTAATAGGACTACAAATTTATGCCCAGATTGCTGCCTTAGTTAAGTGAATCGGTAGACTAAGTAGGTGAGTTGGGATTACAAATGACGTTCTATTTCCTTGGATAGGCGATTTGGATCATGGACTACCAGCATATATATAACAACTGAACATAAGTGGGTAAAACCTCGATGAGCTAGGTTTCTATATCCACCAATGTCGACTCCTAGATAGATTATAATCATCGGTGTAAGCTTTATGCGGGTTTAGGTTAATTATGACAGGATTAACTGGAATACAAACCTAGAGTTTAGGGAGAAGAACCATCTAGCTTAATAATGATATAACACCAACGAAGTAATTCAATCATTGCACACATAGACAATTCCTACATTTTAATAGATTAAACTAGCTAATACGTTTTCCTTACATTAGTGCTTGACCGCTTCTTTATCATTTGTTTATCTGCTTGTGTATATTAATAGTCTTATTTGTCTCATTTAGTTTAGATTAAACCAAAACTCGTGCCAGTCTCTCAGGCTGAAAACCCCTCGTTTGCGTTAGTTTGGGTTTAAGTAGAATTTATTAGGAGAAATTAGGACTAACATAGATAACTAAAATACTGATAGATTTAAGTATTAACGCTCACTCTTAGTGATTGACACCCTACTTACCAACAAACCTACAACTGATCGGGTTTACTGCTCGTTAGTGTTTGTTAAAGGTAAAGTCGGCAAAATATAAATATGTTAGGAATACAAAAAGTATCAGTCACTTCCAATGTATATAGTCATAGCTCATAGTTTAATCAAATGTAATGTTAGTAAGCTAACCAGGCCAAAGACACATGGAAAGCCCATAACATAAGCCCATGGCCGGTTATCTATGATAGTATTTATACCCTATCCACACATGGAGAGGGTGGTTGGTTGGTTCATTTTACTCATACAATCTAATCTTTCATTCTTGGTTACTTTCTCTCACTAGAACCTTCCTCCCATCCACTTTCTCTCACTAGAATATCTTCATTGGTATTTTGTGTTATAGATTACTAGCATTCTTCAATTGGTATCAAGAGCTATGGAGTGATTTGTTAAGTTTTTGTTTTTTGTTTCTTAGTCATTTTTTTTAAACCGTACTCTTTCTTTTTATTTTTTTGTTTTCAAAGTTGTTTAGGTACACTAAAAGATCATTTACATAGGTAAATCTGATCTAGTATCTTTAAGATATAGGTGTACATGCTTTGAATCAAGAAAAACATCATTTTTGTTCAACTTTTGTGTTCGAATAGCTTTAAAAGGTACAATTCTTGATTTCAAAAATTTTGGCTTAAAATCCATAAAGTTTGCATTTTTAAGGTACCTATAGGCTTAGTAATACTAGTTGTACAAGAAATTTTTGAAAAAAATAATCAAAAGTGTGTCTTTTTGTGTTTTGAAAGATTTGAGTTTTGTACCAGTTGAAGGCGAATTAAAAATTTTCTTGTACAAGGCGAGTTAGCAATTAACAATGCAAGGCGAGTTAGCATTCTTCTAGTACAAGGCGAATTAGAAACTTGTTAGCACCAGGCGAATTAGAAAGTTGTTAGCACCAGGCGAATTAACAAGTTTTCTAAGTGCAAGGCGAATTATCAATTTCCTTTATAAGGCGAATTAGGAATTGTGCTTTGAAAGGCGAATTAGCAAGTTTCTTGTGCAAGGCGATTTATCAATTGGCAGTGGAAGGCGAATTAACAATCTTCAGTACAAGGCAATTTAACAATTTCCAAGCTAAGGCGATTTACCAATTCCTTCTTGCAAGGCGAATTAGCAATTTCCCAAGCCAAGGCGATTTATCAATTCTTTTGCAAGGCGATTTAACAAACTTGCTTTGAAAATCGATTTAACAACTTTCAATAGAAAAATTAATTCACTTGAACTAAATTCAAAACTCAAATTGGCTAAAGTAAATTATACAGTTTATCTCTTTGATTTGTAAAATCCAGTGAAACATTCAATTGTCTTCCCGGTTTTATCAAGATTTGTAAAATCCTGTGTAGTTTCAAGACTTACAACACTCAAAAGACAACTCACTAAACAACATAATTACTTTCAATCACCGTTCGATCCACAAGTAATCTAAAAACATCAAATCAACATGGATTCAATTATTCCACTTAGACAAAAGAATACTCTTGCTGAGTACATGATACTCTCCGGTGCTGATAATCGTCCACCAATGTTGGACAAGGACTTGTATGATTCTTGGAAAAGTTAAATGGAACTTTACATGCAAAATAGAGAGCATGGGAGAATGATACTTTAATCAGTTGAAAATGGCCCACTCATTTGGCCTACTGTTGAAGAGAATGGAGTGACCAAAACAAAGAAATATGCTGAATTATCTGCTGCTGAGAAAATCCAAGCTGATTGTGATATGAAAGCAACCAATATCATTCTTTAATGTCTTCCAGCTGATATCTATTCACTTGTGAATCATCACAGAGTTGCTAAAGATTTATGGGAGAGAGTTTAATTACTGATGCAAGGTACCTCTTTAACTAAGCAGGAAAGAGAGTGCAAACTGTATGACGCATTTGATAAGTTTACTCACATCAAGGGGGAATCACTTCATAAGTATTACTTGAGATTCACTCAGCTGATTAATGATATGAACATTTACAACATGAAAATGAATCAATTTCAAGTTAATACAAAGTTCTTAAACAGTCTTCCACCTGAATGGAGTAAGTTTATGACTGATGTCAAGCTCGTAAAGGATTTACATACTACCAACTTTGAGCTTCATGCATATCTTGAATAACACGAACTCCATGCAAATGAAGTCCGTATTCTGCGTAAACGCAATCAAGATCCACTTGCATTTGTTGCAAATCAGCAGATGACACCACCCCACTTCAACACTTATCAGTCTTCATACAACAATCCTCAGCTTCAACAACAGTTTTCACCATCTCAATATGGATCAATTAATCCCAATCAACATTACTCATCAACTTATTCATCACAACCTCAATCTAATCATTCATCGGTTCAACCATCATATCCATATCAGTCTTAAATGAATCATCAAACTTTATTTGTTCCAAAACTGCTTATCAATCACCTCAAGTTTCTACACAACCAATGACTGAGTCACCTCTTGTGGACTCAGGTTTTGTTGTTCCTGTTTTTTCTCTAGGAGATGATCCAATTGCTTGTCTCAACAAAGCAATGGCTTTTCTAACAGCTGTAGCTTCCTCAAGGTTTCCCTCAACCAATAATTAACTTAGAACTTCATTATATCTAAGAAACCAGGCCACTATTCAAGATGGCAAGGCCACAGTGCAACAAATTCAGGGGAGACAAGGTCAAAGTTATTCTGGTACTAGGTATAAGAGTAATGCTACTAGTTCTGGGGGAAACAATTCAAGTGGACAGGCAAGGGTTGTTAAATGCTACAACTGTCAAGGTGATGGACTTATGGCTAGGAAATGCACTCAGCCTAAGCCAAGAAATGCAGCATGGTATAAGGATAAAGCAATGTTATCTAAAGCTCATGAAGCTGGAAAATTTTTGGATGAAGAGCAACTCGCATTTCTTGCAAATCCATGGGTTCCAGATAGTCAAGTTGGTCAGATAATCATTCCAAACAATGCTGCTTTTCAGACTGAGGATCTTGATACGTATGATTCTAAATGTGATGATATCTCGAATGCAAAAGTGGTTCTCATGGCCTACATTTCCAACTATGGTTCTGACGTTATCTCAGAGGCACCTCGTTCTGAAACCTATCTTAATGATATGGAAAATTGTGCTTGTAATGCGGGATTTTGAACAACCACCAGCTGTGGATATTACAGATAATGAGATACATAGTGATAGCAATATCATTCCGTACTCTTAATATTTGCAAGAAACGCAACAGACAAGTGTCCAAGGTACTCATTTGCAGGCATACCAAGATTCAATGATTTTATCTGTGATAGAACAAATGTCGAAACAAATGATTAATCATGTAAATAATTAGGAAAAGGCTAATAAGAAATAGAATAATGAATCAGTAACCGCTGAGTTAGAGAGATATAAAGAACGAGTCAAAACGTTTGAACAACGTCTTAATATTGATTTTAAGTAGTCGTAAAAAAATGATTGATTCTCAAATGGATGATATGATTAAGGAGAAGCTTACATTGAAAGAACAAGTTGACTCACTTGAGCAAAAAATTTCAAAACAAATCAAAGAAAAGGAATGTTTATTGCAAACATTCAGTGTTTTTAAAAGTGACTCTAAAGAAAAGGAAGATAAATATATGGAAAACGAAATTGATTTAGAAAAGAAGATAAAGGAGCTTGATAATATTATTTTTAAAGTGGGTCAATCTGCTCAAACAGTGCATATGTTAACTAAGCCCAAGCCTTCTATGATTAAAATTCACAAACAATTCTTAGGTTATCAAAATCCGTTTCACCTTAAGAAAGCTCAGCGGATTAAACCAACCTTGTATGATGGTAGTATTATGTCTGCTAAACATGTTGTTATGCATGTGATTGATGATGAAGAAACTTTGATTTTGGAAGAAGAGAGTCGATAAAAAATGTTTGAAAAGGCAAAGGATTCAGAGGTTATTAATAAAAACATTTCTCATAAACCTATTGATTATGAAAAATGCAAAAGACTACTGAAGATTGTAGGAAACGTTTTTACTCCACAACAGAAATGAATGGCTGAAACAAGATTTCTGGTTTATCCGTATATCTAATACTTCCATTAATCATCTTAATCCACCACATGGCCAAAGAGGAAGTCCCGAGTAAACTACCTCAGAGAGTTTTGGTGAATGCAAGCCTAAAAAGCATAAATTCCACCTTCGCCCCCCTTAGAATCAGTGTGAGAAAGGAACAACACCTGATAAACGTACAGAAGGTGACTGGTGAATTGAAACATACACAAGCAGTTTTTGACAATGTAATTAATTCCATTCAAAATTTTAACAAACATCTTCAATGTGTTTGATAGAGATATTCTAAATGAAATAATGGAAGTACAAACAGTTTTTAACCAAATGGACGTTGCTGTTCAACAGTTTTCAGTTGACAAACAATGTTTGGAAATTGCTAAGAAAGAATTATTTTTGGAAAATGATCGACTCTTACAGAAAATCATGTCTCGAGATGTTCTTTTAACTGTGATGAATTCTATGTCTTTGATTGGTGAATCTGTGAATATGGATGGAAAGAGAAAAGAATCGTGTAATCTTGAGGTCGAGCTTTTGAAATCACAAAATGTGTTTAATGATCTTTTGAAATGAAACTCTCAACTTAAAGACATTGTATATTTCTCTTGATTGGAGTCAATACAAATTAATCAATAAAATTTTCAAAACAATGAATCTTGTAATAATCAAAATGCCTTTGAAATTCCAGAATATTTTGAAAATGATGATTTAAAAGCTCAGCTAGACAAAGACAGTACCATTTGTAAGTTGAAGGATATTATAAAATCTATGAGAGAAAAGTCCAAAGAAGAGAATGTCAATTATGATTATTGTGAAATTGCGACAAAATTGTTGGAACTAGATAATAGTAAGGAAAAATTTGCTTCAGAAAATGAGCGTCTTAGTAATGAAATTAATCATGTGAAATAGGTTTTTAAAGAGCAGTTTGACTCAATTAAAAAGGTACGTGTTCGTACTAAAGAACAGAGTGACTCTTTAATTGAGAAACTGAACTTAAAATCTGCAAAGAATGAGGATTTAAAAGCTCAACTTCAAGATAAGGTTTTTGTGACAACATCATTAAAAAATGATTTACGCAAAATAAAAGAAAAAGAAATTGTTGACATTGCTGCACAAATACCATCTACCTACACTATTGTTCCAGTAATGTTCAAGCTAGATTTAGAACCTTTGGCTCCTAGGTTATTGCAAAATAGGGAAGCTCATATAGATTACCTTAAGTACACTTAGGAACAAGCTAATATTCTTCGGGAAATAGTCAAACAAGCTAAAGTTGAACAACCTTTAGATAAAGAGTTAGACTTTGTCTGTAAGCATGCCCAACGAATTCAGGAGTTACTTATATATGTTCGAGATACATGCCCTGATGTGATTAATCTTAGTGTAAAAAAGGTTGCTATCATACCCAAAAATAAGGTCAAGAAAGTTAGGTTTGCTGAACCTCTCAAATCCTTAAGCAACATTAAACAGGTAGAGTCATAAAAAAATCAGATTCTAACACACCTGTGTTGTCTTCTATAGGATTGAAGTGTTCCCCTACTATTAAGAGTGCTGATCCAAATGCCTATTGCAATAAAAGGTCATTGATAGATCTCGCCACACCAAGTATAGCACATGAAGAAAAAGTAGTAAGCCCGACCGAGGAAAGTTTCATAAAAAGAATAGTGGTTGTTTCAACCAATTCAATTATGTTGATGATAAGCATTCACTGTTAAATACAAATTCTGAACCTATTTGTGCTACTTGTAAGAAATCTTTGTTTGATGGTGTTCATGATATGTGTTTTCTTAATTTTGTGAAAAATGTGAATAGCCATGCTAAATCTGCTAAGAAACATAAAAAAGAAAATATTTGGAAACATACGGGTAATATATTTACTGAAGTAGGATTTAAGTGGAAACCAAGAGGCAGAACTTTCACTATAGTTGGTAATTCATACCCTTTAACTAGGATCACTTCAGCTAACATAGTGCCTCCTAAGAAAACCACTTCTCACTCAGTTGAAACACAAAAACCAGAGCTTAAAGTCTATAGCAGGAAACCTAAAAATGTTAAAAAAGTATGTTTTTATTTATTTTGTTTTTTTTTTTTCGAGTAAAAAAGCTAAGACAGTAGAATCAAAGAATGCTAACCACTCTGGAAACCAAATCATACTTTGGTGATCAAATGCTACAGATTACCATCTACTTCTTCTCTGTCATGACAGGTTGTCAGATATCACTGATATCGGACTCTGGATTTTCCGAAAACACATGATAGGGAACCGCTCTCAGCTCATGAACTTTGTTAGTAAATTTTTGGGTACAGTTAGATTCGGGAACGACAATATTGCAAGGATTATAGGGTATGGTGACTATCAGCTGGAAAAGTTATACTATTATCAAGGAGTAAACTACGTCTAAGGGCTATGGACATAACTAGTTTCTATTGGTTAATTTTGTCGACGCTGATCTGAAGTCGCATTTCAGAAAAACACTTGCTATATTGTGTAATTAGAAGGTTTTAATCAACTTTCCAGATCCCAGGCTGACACAAATTTTGTACACAATTTCTCTTATGACATGCTTAAAACATCTCAAATTACTTCTATCTAAAGCATCAAGGAACTAAGAATTGATTAGTGGCATCATCGTTTATCTCATCTCAACTTCAGTAGCTATTAACAAGCTAGCTAAAGACGGTCTTGTATGAGGCATTTCAAGGCTTAAATTTTAGTTTGAGACATATCTGTGTTCAGCATGTGCATTAGGTTAGGAAAAAGCAAGAAATCCTCCCATCAACCCAAAGCTGAAGACACTAACCAAGAGAAACTATATCTTTTGCATATGGATTTGTGTGGCCCGATGCGTGTGGCGAGTATTAACGGGAAAAGGTATATCTTAGTGATTGTCGACGATTACTCAAGATTTACTTGGGTCAGATTTTTGAGGACAAAAGATGAAGCTCCTGAGGCCATCATTAAATGCATCAAAAATATTCAAGTTCGTTTGAATGCCACTGTCCGTAATGTTCGAACAGATAATGGAACCGAATTTGTCAATCAGACACTTCGTGAATTTTATGAAAATGTTGGCATCTCACATCAAACATCTGTTGCACGCACTCCTCAGCAGAACGGCGTTGTCGAAAGGCGAAACCGAACTCTTGTAGAAGCTGCTCGTACAATGTTAATATTTTCTAAAGCTCCATTATTTTTATGGGCCGAAGCAATCAATACAGCCTGTTACACCCAAAACCGTTCAATAATCCGCCGTCGATACAACAAAACTCCATATGAGCTTATGCAAGATAAGAAACCAGATTTATCATTCTTTCATGTCTTTGGTGCACTCTGTTATCCTACCAATGACAATGACGACCTGGGTAAATTAGATGCAAAAGCTGACATTGGTATTTTCGTTGGTTACGCGCCCGCAAAGAAAGCGTTCAGAATCTACAACAAAAGAACCCATAAAATAATTGAAACAATTCATGTGACATTTGATGAGCTAACAGCAATGGTGATGACATCAAATAACGTCTATTTTATAGCATCATTTATCCCATGTATTTAACCCATTTTGTATAATTATTGCAAAGAATTGTTACTTAATCGTTTATATTTGAGAATTGCAGTAATTACGGAGTACTTGGTGAATATTAGCAAAAGGCGCGCATTTTGGAGCTTAAATGAAGATATTTTAAAGATTACTATTCTGAAGACCAATACGCCGTATCCATCAAGGAAGATACGGCGTATCCGTGCCTGCACTCACCAAAGACCACAAAGGAAAGAAGATCAATACGCCGTATCCAGAAGAAGTCAATACGCCGTATTAAAGATATAGTATGTGAATATTCTGAAAGATATCAAACGTGGTCCCTACTCCAAGAAACTCTAATACGCCGTATCCAATCCCTTGGATACGCCGTATCGAACCGACTTCCAGACCCTATAAATACAAAACTCAAAAATGAGTTTTAAGTGTGCTAAATCATATTCTCGATACCTAAACCACAAAAGTCGATTTTTAGAGGAGAAAAAGAGCAGAAGAGGTCTTGCAACGCATTCCAATCCATAGAAGACAACGTGTAATTTCTTATACTTTTGTAATCGTTTAGTTTTTGGTATCATTTGTTAACTCGGTTAGTTTACCTTGGCTAAAACAATTACTCTTGTATTAATTATGATGTTTGAAGGCTAATACCTTCGGGTATTAGCCATTATTATGAAGATCTGAATGTTTGGTTTTGTTTATATCTCGATTGCTTAATTTATCATTGCATGCTTGTTTATGTTTATCAATTTATACTTGTTTACGTGCTTTTGTATGCGACCTATCATTCAACTGGATCTAGTGATACGGACCAAGTAATTTAGATGCCGGGATAGCTCTCCATATAGTAATTTATACATCTAGAACCATAGGATCACAAATATTGTCTTTCTAAAATCGTGCTAAAGATACGCTTCTGGCTTAACTAGTTAACGGAAATTGCCTTTGGTTTATTGAACATGTTGACTAGTAGGTGAATTTAGATAATTCAACAAGTAATGTTCTGATTCCTTGGACAAATGGACTACTAGTGTATAAATTGCCATTAAGCAGTAAGTGAGTAAAGTCTCTATGAGATATGGCTTAACAAGATCACCATTGCTTTAATCCCTAAGATAGATTATAATCAGGTAATAAGGATGCTTTATGCGGATGCTTTAATTGTGACAGAATTAATGTGTCTAGGTCTTAGGATGAAGTCCTGCCTAAGTCTAAGAATGATATGCATCTTCGAGATAAGTAATCATTGCGCTGAATAAACAAACCAACGTTCCAATCGGATTAATGATGGCTAATACAGTTTTCAATCATAAGGCTCGACCTCTCTTTTATCTTCTGTTAATTTGCTTGCGTGGGTTAAAGTGTCTTGAATTGATTGTAGTCGCCAACAAACCCGTGCCAGTCTCTCAGGCTAAAACCCCCATTTTACCTGTTAGAATTAGGATTAGTACTAATATAAGATTAGCATAGGTTTGACTTAGATTAGAGTTAACATAGATTAGAAAACCAAAATATAAATAAATTGAGAGACTTAACCTCGCTTCAAGTGTTCGACACCTACTTACCACGAAACTACCATCGATCGGGTACACTGCCCGTTAAAGTTTTGTTTTTGGTTGAGTCGGCAAAATATAAATTTAAAATTTGAATCATAAAAATATACACCACACAACGACACATCAAGTTTTTGGCGCCGCTGCCGGGGATTTGATTTTTATTTTATGTTTTGGTTTTTAACATTAGATTAGATCTAACCCTTAGGAGTAGTGTTAATTATATTAGTTTATATTCTTGCTTGTTTGCTTTCTCTGTTTGTGTGATACGGCGTATTCAGTTCAATGAATACGACGTATTGGTTATTTAACAAATTTTTCTAGTAAGTTTATTATAGGATGGACGATCCAAACATTACTATGGAAGAATATATCAGGCTTGAGGAAGAAAAAGCTCAAAAACATGGAAAAGTGTTTAACTGGGAAACTGCCAAGTATGGAAAGATCTGGTATGATGAAGACATTCACTATCTTAGATCCGTTGAAACCAAATTCCCAGCTATAGCCTTTATTGACAAGGTATCATCTAAAAAAACACATTCTTGTGAACCCACGGTAAGTTCTCTTAACGATGAAATTGACTTTAGAGTTTCATTTGATGATTTCGAAGATGAAGATTACACGGTAATGTTCGACAAAAACTCGTTTTCTTATAAAAAAATTCTACCAATGATTTGAAAACGAATTCGGAAAATGATAATGAAAAAGTCATGCCTTCACTTCCATCACCTGAGCCTATAGTCAGTTGTTTTGATGATTTAGACTTTAAAGATTTTGAGAATGAATTTCCAGCCATTGTTTACAATAATGCTCAAACGTCTAAATCAGATTTATTAACTGAACCAATATTAAGCCCTCAGCTTATCAATGAATTTGATTTAAATGATGAAATATCATTGTCTGAATATGATAAAGAGGAACATAATGTTTTGTATTTTAATGATCTATTCCCCTTTAACATTATTCATCTTGATGATTTAAAGTCGGAAAAAGACAATGATGACAATGAGATCGATATAGTACAGTCTTCGGGGGGTAATGAAATCATGCAAGGGTCAAATATACTTTCTGAATCAAGTCACGATAAAATCACTAAAACTTTCAGAACGAGAAGTTTTGTAATGAACTTAAAAGTAAATATTGTGATTTGGACTTATTAAGCAAACGGAATGCTATTCTATCTCATTATGAATTTATATGTGCCGTTTGGCATTCCGTTCGACCCTAAGCGGTATTATAAGGATGGTGATTATGCGCTAATGTTGCGGAGGCCAAGGTACGTTTTCTTTACTTTGTTAAATCTTAAGGAAAATTGGTCTCCAAGAATGGATACGGCGTATCCACTATTTTTAATAAAAGTTGACTAAGTCAACAAAAATCGCCAATACGGCGTATTAACCAGACCTCAATACGGCGTATTGAGTTTGGGTATATAAACCCCTTTAATACGCCAGATTGAGTTTTACCACAAATTTTTACTCAATCACACGCAAATCTTCATCACACGAAAAACCTTGGAGATCTCTTGTTTTTTATCTATAATCGCACTCTCTTTCATCTCAATCCTTAGGTGATGTGTTTTACCCTTTTTCTTTTTGATTTACAATTGAATTTCGATTTAGGGTTAGGGATTGGATTTGATTCTTAGAATTTGATATGTTAAGCCATAGAACTATATGTTAAGATCCCTTTTACCCTCCCCCTGAATGTGATAATTGATTATGTTATGTAGTGGGTCAAAATGGGTAAACAGGGGAAACCCCTTTTTTGTTTTCATATTGCAAAGCAATACGGCGTATCCACTAACATGGATATGGCGTATTGGCTCATTTTTACCCCAATTTAAAACCCCAACATGGCGTATTCAGTAAGATGAATACGGCGTATTGACTTGAAAAGGATCCTGAGTTTTTCAAACCCATACGCCGTATTGACTAACATCTATATGGCGTATTGACCATATTGATCCTTATACGGCGTATCCATTTATGAATACGCAGTATCCACCCTCAGAACAGAATGTTTAAAATTCTATAATCTTTGTGCTGCTCTCGTTAATTTTGCAGATATAGCTCTTCCACCACGTGATCAGAGGCACCAGTACCTTAGGTACAAGGGACTATAGTACACAGATGCCGATATAGCGGATTTTAAGTCAAGATTGGCTAGGTACACAGGAGGGAGGTGCACAGGGTGCAGGTATTTGATTTTGGGGGATTGTCGGACTTGATGGCTGAGGGGTTGAGTGCTAAGATGCTTATGAAGTATAGAGATGCTCAGGGAGTGAGTTTGTTTACTAACCGAGCCTAGAGGCGGCTAGTTGATATTAAAGGCCCGTTGATACACGAGCTTATTTTGAAGTTTTTTAGTACATTCAGTTTTGGAGAGGCAGTGACTGATTTAGACACAGCTGGAGCCCTACAATTTTAGTTGGGAGGAGTTAGGAGGCGCTTGAGCTGGAGGCAGTTTATTTTAGCCTTAGGATTACACACTGATTGGATTCGATGCTTACTGGGCCGAGAGTGCGAGACAGATCCCCGACAATAAGGATTTAAGGGATTATTGGATAAGGAACTTGTCTGCTGGAGATTTCCTTGGCACATCCCCATCTTACACTGCGATTCGGGATTCGATTCTTAGGATGTGCCATAGGTTTATTGCTAGGAGGAGTCAGGCACCTAAGAAGGTGACCATGACTGATTTGTTTTACTTGAGAGGGATGGACGTTAACTCGGTCAACGTCCCTTATTTATTGGCTAGATACGTGAGGTTGTTTTCTACTGTGAGGAAGAGCGGGGATCATATCTCTGGTGGGCAGTTTGTAGCTCTATTAGCTGAGCATTTTGGACTCCTGATTGCGGAGATACTTGGAGGATTGATAGTTATTGCCCCTGAGCTTTCGATTATTAATATGGCTGAGCTGGTGAGACTGTAGATTTATGAGCAGTTTGATGATACTTGGGATTGGGTTGCCATGGGACCAGAGAGGCGGCACGATACTGCGACTGGTGCCCCTGGAGTAGCTCAGGATGCCCTTGTTATTGATGAGGGTGGCCAGGCTGATCCGGCACCCGTACAGGCACCACCACCTCTACCACCGCCACCTCTACCACCGCCAGCTGCTGCCAGGACTATGCCACAGAGGATGGCCAGACTAAAGGAGGACGTACACAAGATACATGGGGCATTGACTGAGTAGCGCAAGGTGATTGATGTGATGGCTCGCGATTTTTCCAGATTCTGTACATGGACTACCACTAGCCTCGCACAGATGATGGATAGGGCAGGTGTGACATACACAAGCTATTCTCAGACACCGAGAGAGTATCAAAGGTGCGTGAGACGTAGGACTGACGGTGCCAGCACCTCCGCAACACAACAGGACCCACAACAGCCAGACCCATGATCCTCTTATGCCTATCTTTTATTTATATCTATCTGTACATTTATACATCATGTTGTACCTAAACTTTAAACTGCTTATCTTTTGTATATATATCATGGTATGATGTTTTGACTTGTTTGTGTATGATAGAATCAAGCCTGGCAGTAAGTTCAGCACCATAGTTCATGAATATGTTACGGAACCAAGCAGGGTATTCACACCAAAAAGCAGAATGGAGAAGAGAGAGATGATTTCAAATGTGGAGAAGCTAAAGAAAAGTCTAACTTAAAGACTTCACTATAAACAAAAATGCTTCCCGGGAGACAACCCGGATTGCTATTTAATTTTATCGAGTCTGTCTTCCCAGACATCAATACGGCGTATCCGCTCCATACCATATGGCGTATTGATTGCCTGGACGTTATCAGTCTTTACTTTTTATGCACTTTAAAAAACATTATTGTCAGTTCTGGTAATACGGCGTATTCATGCACATGTTACGACGTATTCACCAAAACTGACCCGTATTTAGTTTGTTTAGTTTAGTTTAAATTAACCGTAGGTACCAAGATATGAATACACGTTGTTTCCTATATTTTATATAGGACCTTGGAAGCAAAGAATATCGACGAATATTGATGGATAATTTAAAAATCTGGAGATCTTGAAGTGTTGGAGTCTTGAAACATTAAGGCGGCTGTTCAACACAATCTTGCTCAAATAAACTCAACATGGAGAATCTACCGAGCAAATATCTAGAGAGTTTCTCATTCTAATTCTTTTTAATTCTCGTATTTAATGTTTTATATATACAACTAGGACGTTGTATAATTCAAGTGGGGGATGGAATTAGAATATTCACTTGTCCTAATTTTCACACTAAAATGCTTAAATTATGCTCAAATTTAAAAAAAATTCAAGCAAACTTTTGTGAAATTACTTGTTACATAACCCGCACACAATAACCCTTGTTAGATATTGTGAGGATTTAGCCTTATCCGTTTTCAAATGTTTACCCAAATTCCACAAAAATATAATTGTGCCGGTGATGTAGTAGACTTTAGAACTTGGCTTGGTATATCTATTCGAGACCGCAATAATGAGTACTGTGGATTTAGATAGAGTAACTTGTTTAAATTGGTAAATTTTTAGGATTACACCAAAATCTCCTTTACATGTTGCTTATTAACTAACTACACCGGTTAGTTAACCCTCGTATAAACCCTTTGTTTACTTTCATTTTAAGAGTAAGATACCCCTAGAACAACCCGTAGAGCCAATCCTTTAGGAACTACACCAATTATTTGTTTCGTTACACCTTAGCCTACCCTGTTAGATTAAGTTTATTTTACAGTTGCTAGTTGCTTAAAGTGTAAAGTTTGTATTTCTCAAGTCTTGTATCTATTTTGGTACGGTTGGAAGAAATTTGTACATTGCAAATGGGAATGTATATTATAGTCAAAACTCACGTATTTTTACTACCATCACAATTATTGGTACGTCTGAAGAATGAAGAAATTACCGAAGGAATTATTTAAAATTATTATGATCGTGAAGATGGTGAAACTACACCGAGTTTCGTAGTATAGTGTTAGCAAAAAAAAATCGAAAAAATTAGAAAAATTGCAACAAAAAAGAGAAGAAAAGTTTGAAGATAATTGATGTGTCGTTGTGTGGTGATTATTTTTATGATTCAAGTTTTAAATTTATATTTTGCCGACTAAACAAAAAACAACACTTTAACGGGTAGTGTACCCGATCAGTAGTAGTTTCGTGGTAAGTAGGGTGTCGAACACTTGAAGCGAGGTTAAATCTATCAATTTAATTTATATCTTGGTTATCTAATCTATGTTAATTCTATTCTATTATAAACCTATGTTAAACCTATGCTAGTCCTAATCCTAATTCTAACGGGAAAAGGGGGTTTCAGCCTGAGAGACTGGCACGGGTTTGGTTGGTGACTACAATCAATTTAAAACATTTTAACCCACACAAGCTAATTAACATAAGATAAAAGAGCGGTCGAACCTAATATAAGAAAACTGTATTAACCATTATTAATCCGATTAGAACGTTGGTTTGTTTATTAAGTACAATGATTTCTTCTCTCGAGGTGGCATATTATTATTAAGACTTAGGCGTTACATCATCCTAAGATCTAGACACATTAATTCTGTCACAATTAAAGCATCCGCATAAAGCATCCTTATTTGATTCTATCTTAGGGAATAAAGCAATGGTGATCTTGTTAAACCCTAGCTCATAGAGACTTTACCCACTTATCGCTTAATGGCGATTTATACACTAGTAGTTCACTTGTCCAACTATCCAATGGAATCAGAACGTTATTTGTTGAATTATCTAGGTTCACCTTTTAGTCAACACGATCAATAAACCAATGGCAATATCCAATTAACTAGTTAAGCCCGAAGCGTATCCTAGACACATATTTAGAAGGACAATATTCATGATCTTATGGTTCTAGATGTATAAATCACTATATGGAGAGCTATCCCAGACTCTAGATCTACTTGGTCTGTATCACTAGATCAAGTTGAATGATAGGTCGCATACAAAAACGCGTAAACAAGTATAAATTGATAAACATAAACAAGCATTCAACGATAAATCAAGAAATCGAGATAACCAATACCAAACATTCAAATCTTCATAATAATGGCTAATACCCGAAGGTATTAGCCTTCAAACGTCATAATAAATACAAAAGCAATTATTTAGCCAAGGTAAACTAACCGAGTTAACGAATGATACCAAAAACTGAATGATTACCAAAGTATATAAAATTACACGGTGTCTCCTATGGAATTGATAACGTTGCTCGACCTCTTCTGCTCTTTTTCTCCTCTAGAAATCGACTTTTATGGTTTAGGTATCGAGAATATGATTTAGCACACTTAAAACTCGTTTTTAAGTTTTCTATTTATGGTTTAGGTATCGAGAATATGATTTACCGCCAAAAACACGATCTGATGGTTCAGAATTAACGGACCTACAAATATCTCTCAAAGTCCTATCAAATGCCTCATAACAATATGACTGTATCATTGGAGCCTCGTCCCATATTATGAGTTTTGCTTGCCGTATCAGATCAGCGAGGTCGCTATCAGCAGGAATGTGGCACATTGAATCTTTGACTATATTAATAGGAATTGCAAACCTTGAATGTGCTGTCCGTCTACCTTCCAATAGAAGAGTTGCAATACCGCTTGATGCAACGTTTAAAACTATTCCACCCTCGGACCGTAAGGCAGCTGACATAGTTTTGTAAAGGTATGTCTTTTCGGTGCCGCCATATCCATACACAAAGAACATTCCTCCTTTGTTTTTTTCTACAGCATCCATAACAGTCGAATAAATACCTTTTTGTTCAGATGTCAAGCTACTATACAGTTTTCGATGTTGCTCTTTCAACTCAGGTATTTTGTACGATGTCTCATCATATATAAGTGTGTTATACCCATCCATAGTGTATTCGTTATTCGGATATGGCATGTTTAGTATGTTCTTTAAGCTCTTGTTGTTACAAAGCAGCACGTGTTCAATATATGTCAGACATATATTCTTTTTTTGAATGTCTGAAAGTTGCAGACCTGCACTAAAAAAAAGATGATAAGAAAATACAACCAAACACTTAATTGCTATGTTAAACAGTTAATGTAAAATAGTTTAACTTTTGAACTAAATTTACTTTCTTATTTAATTAGCCAAAGATCAGTTGAAACATGAGCTAAATGTGTGTTTGGATTTGCTTATATTAACAGTTTTAAGTTTTCAAAGGATGTGTAATTACTTAATTACATACACAGAATAACGAATGGAAAATGATGTGTATGGATTTGTTTATGTCCTGGTACTTACTTAAATATCAAATTTATATGCAAATTGGTTATGTATTTGCTAATATAAACAACTAAACATATAAGCTAAGGGCCTGTTTGGATTTGCTTGTGTAAGCGTATTAATTTTTGCAAATGGAGTGTTTGGATTTGCTGATATTAACCGTTTCAAAATTTCAAAGGCTGTGTAAGTACTTAATTATATAAACAGTTTAACAAATAGAAAATGATGTGTATGATTTGTTTATGTCCTGGTTATTACTCAAATATCAAATTCATATGCTAATTGCTTATGTATTTGCTAATATATACACCTAAACATATAAACCAAGGACCTGTTTGGATTTTCTTATGTCAAAGTATTACTCTCTGCTAATGGAGTGTTTGGATTTGCTGATGTAAACCTGTTCACATGCTATGCTGGACTAAGGGTGATTTTGCATTTGCTTATGTACAAATCTACAAATAAAAATAAGGTGTCTTTGGATTTGAATATGTAAAACTTAAAAATTCTTAACTAAAGACGTGATTGGGATTGCTGATCTAAAATCCTTAAGTTATGAACTAAGTGTGTGTTTAAAAGTTTTTATATACAAAGCTTAACATTTGAATAAGGATGTGTTTAAATTTTCATATATAATCTTGATTTATATGAAAACAAATATAAAAGGAAGATCATAATGAAAATAGTACTAAATAACATTTAGACTTATCTAATTATTGAAAGACATACCAGGGTCATTTTGCTTTATGCGCTCAACAAACTCCACATCCTCAGCTATAAGATGCCATGTTTTTTCCTATACTACCTCCGGGCGAGACATGCTATCTGTCATGAGTAGCATGATGAAAAATGATCTCAAATAATCACCCATTCCCCATTGACTTGCTTTCAATAATCCATCGATGTACATCTTGTCGTCTTGCAAAAGACCGCAAGCATAGCAAGCGTCTCTATATATCGGATACACCACATCATCATATTTCCTCAGGTCAGACCATTCTTCCAAACCTTTAACCTTATTTAGTAAAACACGTAAGTAAAATAGTTCACCCCAAGAAGGTGGGACGTGATGAATACGTCCCAAACTAAAACCTCTCTGTCTCGGTGTCCAAATTCTTTTTTGGGAATTCCATACATAAAACTTTGGGATCTCAGCATAGAGCAACGTCCGTGCAAATGTATCGGTCTTGTTTAGTTCCATCCACTGTATGAATTTTGTCTCTTTAACTGATTCCTTCTCAAGTGTGAAATCAATGCTATCAGTTGCATCAAATAACACGGACTGTTCATCTTGTAAATGAAATGGTAGTCGCTCTAAACATGGAGTCCTATAATGATTTTAAATCCATAAATCCTCCAGGCGGCTTCACAAGCGGAAAGATATCTACAATCATAATAATCCTTAATCTCGTCGACCTCTTCACCCTCTACAGCAGCAGTAACCCTATCCGGTCCCTTGTTTATATACTTGAATAAATATTTAATGGACCCAACCTGGTTGCAATATTCAACATTTATATGTGCTTGGTATTTCCTTAGTAAGGCTGGGTTGTAAGGAACCACATAACCGTTGTGCAAATCGGATCCATTTTTTTATAGTATTACAGTCATTTCTTCTCCAATAAATTGGATAACCTTTGTCATCAATCACTGTAGTTTCGTTAAACTGTTTAGGAAACTTTTTGGTGCATTTAAAATCAACCGTGCAAGGACAACTTGGATTCTCAGGGCCGCATGGGTCGTGCATCATGTGCTCTGTCACAATCTGATACAAATCAGGATCCTCGTCCTTGTTAGATATTTCTGCTGATATATACTTATCAATCTTTGTTGTGGTGGTTATCTTATCTTCAGTTTCAAGCCATAGCAAAATATGATAATACGGAAGTCCTCTTTTTTTAAACTCAATGGTGTAAACAGCTGGAAAATAATCAAAAAAATGACGCAAATCAGGAATAACATAACAAAGTTATAAAAATGAAAAATAAAAAAATAGATCATGATATATATTGTGCTTACCTCCTTTAACACGTCCAAACATACGTCCGTCATTTAAATCCTTCATAAGGCTGTCAAGCTTCATTTTAAATACTCGTGTAACTATATCTGGTCGGTCCTCGGATTTCAAACCTCTCTCAGACGTAAAACGTGAAATCTCAGGCCAGTTGGGGTTACATGTAAAGGTTATGAATAAGTCGGGATAACCATAAAACTTGCAAATGGTCATGGCGTCTAAATAGTTCTGCATCATATACCTTGGACTTCCTGTAAAGGATGAAGGCAAAAGTACTTTTTTGCCACGTAACTGAACACCGGAATTTGGATCCTCTGCCAATTTTGCCAACTTAGAATATGTTTCACTTCTGAGGTCCTTTTGTTTCTTACGATTAAAGGAAATCCTTTCCGCCTCAATCATTGTGTAACCATCCACCAGAAATTGCTGAAACAGTCGTCTTCCGTTTAGCATCATTGAGAATTCATTTTTCCTTTCTTGCACGCGATATGCAAACCACTCTTTCATTGTAACGCGCGTTCCTTTATTTTTTTCATCATAATCAGTTACGCCATAATGAAATATATCTGTACGATAACCATCCTCGGCGTAAGGGAAAAACAAAGGGTATTGCATTGCAAGATATGAAGGGTGCAATTCACTGATTCTCATGAGGTCGCCATCTTGACAATGGAGAATAATATCCCTCTTATTTTTTGTTGAGTCAAAATCTCCTACAATTAAAGCCGCAACTTCGGAAGCAGTAGGTAGATTATAGTCTCTTCCATCTCGTTTCCTTGTACCAATAAGCTTAAGTTTCAAATTTTTATCATCTGAAGACTTTATACGCTCGCCAGCCATGCGAAAATCCTTAACCAATGGATTAATTGAATCAAGCATGTCGCGTATATCTGTAGTCAGTTGGAAGTCTATTTCATGTTTGTTGGAAGACGTAGAAGCTTCTTTGCTGTAACAAAAATAACAAATATTAACGAATCTGTCATTTAGGCTCATTTTATTGGGTATAAAATAAGTGTAATTAAGCACATATTAAATCCCCCATACTACGATATTGCCGTGTCCTCACGCAATGTTATGAAGTAAAAACTTAAGAAACCAAGAATCTCAATCCCCCTCGACTAATAACCTCGAAAAGTAGCTAAGTGTTCGTCAAAGGGAACTAAAGAATCAATAGCTTCGACAAGTCCCCCGTTTCACCATTTTTTTTTGTACACTAACATCCCTTAATGTCTTTGTATTTTCCTTTCCTTTCTTAACTACCTGTTTGACTTCCTTTATTTTATCAACACTGGGATCATAGAATGAGAAGCGCCCATAGAATAATCTACGGATGTCCTGACGGATAAATTCATCGTCCCCGATTTTTCACTAGTCCCAAGCTAAACGTAAAAACAAAATCACCGTTAAGTACAAGTAAAGATGCTAACACTACTTATAACTATGACTTGTCAACTTTTTGCTCCCAACAATTATTCAATTAGAGTGATTGTGCTTAATTTTAAGTTAAATTTAGATCGACAATTTTAGAAAGTAGTACAGTTTATGTGCATAACGATATTTCTGAAGAAATCTGGGGAAAAGACTAGATCACCCACCAACCAGCATATTCTCGATAGATCCCAGCCGAGTTCGACTTAGGTTATCAGGTTGAGACCCCACAGGAGAATGTTCGCAATGTAATAGCGGGATACTCCACCCTTTTAGGCCGAAAAAAATTTATTTTATTTCCTTAGGATTTACGCTAAATAAAAATATTACTCAAAGCCACGCAAACATCCAAAAAATTTTTACTGATCCATTGGTGGAGACTAGTCCCATAGCGACCTTTCTTCTCGGAACGTCCCAGCCTCATCAGCTAAGTGCCCAGGTTTTTGACACCCCACGGAGAATACTTAATCGAAATAATCTACCGACGGCAACCAACAACTTTTGAAGTCTTAAAGCAAGTTATTCTTAGTTCAAAATTATACTTGAGTTTAGAAAAAAAAAACTTAACCATTAAATTTCATTTATTGCTATATACTATACTACCGTCATCATTTACATGACTACAACATCGGCCACGCCTCCGACAAGATGTAGTGACTTAGTCTGACGACGGTTTCTTATTGATAACACTTACGAATGCACTTTGGCATTTATTATCTCACTATGGGCCTTGTTTTGAAGACTGCAACATCGGTTGTGAGCCGGCAAGATGCAGTAAACCTTTATTAGCCCACAGTTTATACTTTTCAACAATTTTTTTTTTTTTCGTAATAGAGAAAATTTCGTTTTAGAAACTCAAGTATAAAGATGAACTAAGATGAATATTTTCGTTTTCGAAAGAGCTTCTTTTTAGAAAATGTTGGTTTAAAGTTAAAGCAAAATTAAGCACGTTTATTAGTCAGGTTAAGAGCTTCTGGGAGAAAAAGTGACAAGTTACACTTATAAGCTTTTAAGATTTCCAAATAATCCTTGTTTAGCATCCTACTTGTAAATAACACTATCATTTTTCGTTCTTCGCAAATTTAAAATCCCTAATAAAAGGATCCGCGAATGCTTAGCCTAATAAACTTTTGTTTATTAAATGGTTAAGGGACAAAGCTAGGGCTCAACACGCCCGATCGAGTCAAAATTTATTCTCATTCTACCCATTAGGAAAGTCAAAACTGTGACAAAACACTTATTTTATTTTTGAAAATTTTTAATTTTTTTCATTTTTTTTTTTGGTATTTTTGCAAAAATTTTGGTGGTAAAAACGGGATTACGTGACAACAACGGCTGCAGGCAACAATCAAATCGAAGATCCCCCCCATACTAGAACTAAACATCGTCCTCGATGTTTTAAAAGGGGTACCTACGTAAATCTAAGGCCGTTTATTAAGTGTGCCAAAAGATAAAACGTTAGTCGATTAGATTAGGATATCGGATTCCCAAAATGAAGCTGAGGATGTGAAGCTCGAGTGATCGGAGGACAAAACCGCGAGCACGAGAGTCATCACAATCCGGGCAATCCTGGACAATAAACCACAAAACACAAAACACACGAAAATTTGAAAGAGGCGCGCCTCATCACAACAACAAAACACTTATTAGCAATAAGAAAGAAGATAGAATGGATAAGCATGGGTTGCCTCCCACGAAGCGCCTTGTTTTTGTTAACCGAGTCACAAGCTCGACTCGACCCCGAATTCATTGGTCCATGGGGGAGCAAGTGGAAGATAAAATCATCATCGGACTTTCATTCAAGCGGTTTGGATAAACATTGAATTTCATGAAAGTTCCATTCCGATGAGATACATCCGGCATACAAGAATGATAACTTGAGATGCCGGGATCAAAAATGGTATCTTCATTCCCGGTGGAGAGAAGATATGGAGGGACAACGGGATACGTGAGAAAAGCAAGAAAGATCCATACAACATAAGCGAAGAGAGAAGATTGGTCATCCTCTAATGGTACATTCACATTAGTTGTAGACACATTCTTACGAATCCCGAGGTCAATAGAAGTCAAATCTCCCGGATCGGGCTCAATCTTAAATTTGAAACATTCAAGATTCGGAAGAGACATGATGTGAGTGAGTTCATCGGTAAACTCCTCATGATAAAAATCACTCCTATCGGCAGGAGGAAATGGATTGATTGAAAGCTCAAAGATGAACGAATCATATTGAGAAAAATCAGCATGAGTAGTGGTACTGCCACTACTCTTTTCTTCAATATGATCGTCATCAGAATAGAAAGCTTCATAATCCGGAAGAGAATAATCAGAACGGGTAGTGGTACTGCCACTACTAATCTCTTCCAAATCAAAGCAGAAAGATTCGGTTAAAGAATTATCAAAGGTGTTAGTCTCCTCTAAGAAAAGGTAAAGAGATGTGGAGGAAGACTTGGTCAAACACGAAGATGGGGTGGATAATCTTTTTAATGGCTTCGATGTTAGCAATAAGAAATTGACATTCACAATTTTTCACGAAGGATGTACGCTTTGATTTGTAGAATAACAGCGTGTCATCCCTCCAACTTCCGGGATAACAATCTCTACCACCTCTAAGCTGACGATCTCAGCATCGGGAGGTGATGCATCGACATAATCGATGTTCTCATAAGAATCGTCATCACTCGAAGAAGAATCATTGTTGGAATCGATGATAGTCTCAGAATGTTCTTTGAAAGCTTCAAGAGGGGTAGGATTGTTACAAAGAGGCACATCACACACATTGTCAGGAATACCCTCGGACTCACTTGGGATTGGGACAAGGTTCTCGACACTAGACTTTATGAATTCGTCCGATTCTGTTGCCGGAATAGTGTCCAACTGCCCCTCATCCCATACTTAGAGATTAAACGGGCTCTTTTTGGTTGGTAAGACCGGTGTGGATTGCAATGGTACAGTATCGTCATCATCATACAAATGGAGTCTTCCAATAACGTCTTCAAGCCGCTTTGCTCTCCGCAATTCGCTTTTCTTCTTCCTTCTTTTGTATAGCTTGACCAACCAAATCACAATATGGTTGTCATTGGTCCATAAGCTTATTACTAGAATTGACAAGCTCATATTGGTATTGAGAACTCATTTTGGGAATTAAGAAGCTCATTTTGGGAATTGAAGATTGGATGATTGACGGTATATTGCGGGGGTTGAAATTGGTCAAAACCAAAAGAATTATAATCATAGCAAGAATTTTGCTCATGATAATAGTCTTCATTCATTGGTTGACATTGGTAAGTTTCATGAGGTCCCCCGCAATTTTCACAACAAGGATATTGTTGCTGAAAATTTTGAAAATTTTGCGGGAAATTAAAGTCTTGATTGTAACACGGTTCCGGATAGATAAACGGAACTTGAGGTGTACACCAGTGACCATAACGAGCATCGTTCCCGCAAAATTCACAAGAGTACATAGGAGGTTGTGGAGGTGGGTTGAAAACGTTAGGAGAATCATCAACAAAGTTAGGTTTAGAATCATAAGTGAATGAATTCTCATCTCTGGTACAAGATGTCGGTTGAACACTTGGCAAAGTCTGTGGGAACTCGTTAACGGTTTGATTGTTGCATGGTTCCGGTTTAGAGACAATCGGAATTTGCGGTGGACAATTATAACCATAATGAGCACCTTTCCCACAAGACTTACAAGTGCATCGTTGACAAAAGATATCGTCTAACGAATCACCGCACTCGTAACAACAATTGTGGTTAATTTGTGGAGGACTTTGTGAAGAATTTACACCGGGGCCTTGTTTGACAACGAATGGCTCTTGATCAACAAAGTTAGTATCGTCATTGGACGACTTGGAAGTGTCATGGAAGTCTTGAAAAACTTCCTCCAATGCCTTTCGTATTAGAGCACACTGTCGACAATATAGACCATGAACCGGGTCTCCACAATCGAGACAAATTTTTTCAATTTTAAGGGGTCGTTGAGACAAGTCGGGTATGGGACAAGATTCTGTCCTTCAAGACGCCCTTTTGGACAACCACAGTCTTTGGTGTGCAAATTTCCACAAGAAACGAACACTCTTTAATCGCGTAAAGGTGATTCAAACGACGATTGAGTGACGCCATAAGAATTAAACAATTGAGGGTTAAGAAAAGAATTAAATATATAAGAAAAAGAAGATTATTTTTGGCTTTTGAATTTTTTAAGCAACATATTTTTTATTTAATCGGACAAATAAGATAGGGAGAAACTTCAACCAAAATCAACTTGTTTCACGGTAGCTCTTTAAAAGACAACGCACAAAGGAGCGGAGGAGCGGGAAAGCGCGAAGCTATTAAAAACCTTCCTCCTTTCGGGTCGTAGTTCCTCGACCAACCCTCCTTATAACCCCTCTATGTTGTTTATCAATTAAAGGTAGTCGTATTTCACAAGATGACACAAAGCAAGTTTTAAATCTTTTTGTTCGGGAACTATTATGATAATGCTTCAGGTGAAAGCATTATATTGATGATGATTTTTATTGATAATTAAGGATAATGCTTTTTTTTTGATATTTTTTTTCTATATTATACTAATACTAATAAATGAAAATGAAAAATATTTTTGTGTTTTATATTTTTATAAATAAATGAAAATATTCACAAACAGAAAAATTAACTTCACGAGGGAAGGGTCTTCAAACACTAATCTTCAAACAAACACGAAAATCGTATCACAGCCTCCCCGGCAACGGCGCAAAAAATTGATTGATCAATAATATATATATATATAATATAAAAGCAAACAATCAACCCAATACCCTTGACCAAGGATTGGTTAATAATTCACAAAATAAAATATATATGTAACCGGAAGTATGAGTTCCCGGGTCGTTAAGTCCCAACGAGGCTTGAATGGAGAATCGAATGACGAATTGATGATCGGTGTTTGAATATGACAAGGTTATGATGGGTTTTCTATTTCTACCAATTAAATATACAAAAACGATTAAATAAAACCTAAAAACGAAAGCTATATAACTTAAAACCTAAAACGGGCACGAAAAACGAGGGCTAAAAACCTAAATTTTGCAAATTAAACCCTAAAACAAATTTAAAAGCTAAAATAGATTCTAAATGACAAATAACAAAGTTTAAAAAAAACTAGACTGAAAACGGAGGTCGTTTGACCCAAAAACGAGTCAAGACAAGAACGGGAACGAATCCCGTTCTTTAGAAAATGAATTTTTGAAAAATTAATCCTACAGAAACTTTTATATTTTTCCTACAAAATATATCAAAAAAGAAAATTTTAAAAAAAAGATTTATATTTTTCTAGATTAATATTTTATTTTTTATGATTTTTTGAAGTTTAAAAAGAAAATAAATTATAAAAAATACTAAATGATTATAAAAAAATCTGAAAAATTCAGGGAAATTAAAATAAGTTATAAGGAATCTAAGAAAAATAAAAGGAACAAACTAGCTTAACTCAATAAGCTGGAAATAAGCCAAATTGGCTTATGAGCTTAATGGGCCAAAGTGACTTTATTAATTTGATTATGCAAAGGATAACAAGTGAAAAGACCCAAGGGCAGTGGTAAGTGTGTGTGCTTGTGAGAGAGAGGTTGCAGGTTCGAGTCCCGGACCTCTTTTTTTTTTGTACTTGCTACAGTAACTTTTCAAAATTCAAAACTTTTTACACACTTTTATTAAGCCCATGAAGGTAAGCATTTTTTACAACTACAACTTTTTGTGAAATATACAAATAAGCCCAAAATAAGCTGTCAAAGGTTGACAGAAGCTTGAATAGGCAAAAGATACAAAATTGGCTTATTTTTCTTGGCTTTTATGAACAAATGAGTAACTGAGATGGGGAAATAAGCAAACAAAGGCAAAATTTAGGCAACATTTAACAAATGCAGCCTAAGGAAAACAACAATATAAGCTAGAAAGGGGCTGAAAATCTTAACAGTACTAACTTTTAAGTTAGTCCTGTTAGATTGGCACTTAAGTCTACTAGCTATACAAGAGCAAATAAGCAAAGTAAAAATAAGAAACTAGCAAATGAAGGAACTCACAAACACCTAATAAGCATTAAGAACAACAATAAGCAAATATCTTAGGTGGGGGGGGGGGGGGGGGGGGGATCTAAAAAGTGCTTTAAACTTCTATAAGCAAAATGGCCAGAACTAAAACCAAACAGCCAACAAGGGCATCTAAGGGCTTAAATTAAGCTGCTTAGGGGCATCTAAAGGGGATGGGGCTTTAAGAGCTTGAAGCTTGGCCTGAGGGCTTCTAAAAATAAGCAAACAATGATGGTTACCTACACCTAATGGATTAGTAAACACAAGATTAAGCACTAAAATTCAACAAATAAGCCATAGCAAACAATTAAGCTTCCAATTCTTTACTGCATACACACATGACTAAAGAGCTTACTTCAGGCTTAAAATTAAGGTATCTAGGGTCTGACCTAGAGCTTGAGCTTATAGAAGCTTAATGAGGGGCTTAAGGGCTTCCTAAAACTGTGCTTATCTAAAACTTAATTCTACAAATAAGACAAATGTAGTGTCTTTAAAGACACTGCTTTACACCAGGGGAGATACTCTTACACCTCTCTCTCTATCATTACTGCTAAACAACGATGAACAGGCCTATCCCTATATAACAAGTTGACTCGGCCTCTCAGTTGAGATCGGTCATCTTGAGCATCCTTCATAATACCATACATGATGGTAGTCTCTTGCTCAACAATGGTAGCATGATCGGTAACCCTCTGATTGACCCCTTCTAGCGTGGTCGGTGCAATCTCATCGATGGCTCCTACCAGATCATCCCATGTATCCGTAATGCCATAGTCTAACTCTCTAGACGTCGAACATCTAGGAGGGACATTAACCATATCGACAAATCCATAAAGGTCCTCCCTCGCTATGGAATAAGGGTCGTCCCTCGCTATGGCAGGTCTATCCTGCCTGGCAGCACCGGCTGCTGAACTCTTACCCAACCTCATAACTAGGGGTAGGAGAAGCAAAACGCACCCTCTTCCGAAGCGGTAAACAACTCTCGGGAATCTCATTATGAGTAGGGCTATTAGGTAGTGGTGATGGTATAGGTAATGGTGGTGATGGTATCTGTGGTAATGGAGATGATAGTGGAGTAAGTGGTGATGGTGATGGCTGGTTAAGGCAAGAAGTCTCTCGACCTCTTCCGTAGGAGGAAGTGATATGGATGGCTTATCCCGGATAGATATCCTGGCAGTCGTACGGTGTACAGGTGGGACAGAGTCGGCCGGAGCTGGGTGCTCCTCCTCCTCCTCCTTATCCTCGTCCTCATCCTTATCATCATCATCATCCCCATCAGCAGGGTAGTCAGCTGGATCCTCCTCGGGATCCTCATCATCCTCCTCCGGATCAAACTCAGGAACATATCCTGGTAAATCTGCAGTGGGTGAGGCAGCAGCAGTAGGTAGTGGCTGCTCCTCAGCTGGGAGTATCTCATCCTCCTGTGGCATGTACTCAGGGTACATCGGCTCAGGAACAAAGTCCAGTAGGGGAGGTGACTGCGGCTCCTCGGGGCCAGGTATGTAGTCAGGCGATGGTGGAACCTCGGGTCCAGGTATGTAGTCAGGCGATGGTGGAACCTCGGGTCCAGGTATGTAGTCAGGCGATGGTGGAACCTCATAAGCAGCCATTATGTAAGCATATGGGTCCTCTGGCATAATGGGTGGTCCATCGACTCTTGGTGAACCAATGTTTGAATTGTCCTCAACTAGAAAAGATACTGATGTGTATGTAACTGTAGAATGCTCAGAATCTGACATGATAATATCTGAAATCAAAATTAGCTTATATAAGTATGCTAATATAAGACTCTTATAGTAATATACATTTATATTATAACATGTATATCAATCATGAATATCAATCATGCATGCATCTAGCCTAACCGACTAATGCACAATTAGTGTATGTATGTCCCGTGAAAACCCCTTTGTATGAATGCAATGTTTGAAAACGGTTATAGTCCAGCAAAAACATTTGACCTGGTTCTCTATAACCTTGGCTCTTGATACCAATCTGTAACACCCCCAAATTGGGTCGCAGCGGAATAAGGGTCCGGGGCGTGTTACTTCTCAGATCAACAACACAAGATAATATAAGAACGACCAAAAAGTCGTTTAAAACTGATACATTGGATTTAATAAAGTATGTGTTACAAAAGCCCGAAGCTTTACTTGTTTACTTGTTATTATTACAAAGATTTCCAGCCCATAACAGATACACAAAATGTAATGCGACTAAATCTTTAATGCATGACTTCATAATATAACCACCAATGTATCCTTCGCACCTCGTGCTTAATGACCTCCTGAAAAACATTGCATTTAAAAACGTCAACATAAAGTTGGTGAATTTCATAGGTTTATGTAAATGTATATGCAGGACCGCAAGACTTTCCCAGTGATAATGCAACAGATGCAGACATCACAAAATGTAATTACGTTTACCTAAGCTCATGACACCGAAGCTCGACATAATTGAATACAATATATAAATATTGCCTACATTGCCCGTGATGATGTTCAACCCGTAACATCCAGTATCCGACATGATATACGTTCGTTTCCAGTGATAGCTAGTCACCCGAACGGGGAGGTCAATCCCAAATAGATCTATCTATAATCATTCGCGCTCACATTCCAGTAATTGACAGTTCATGATTCATGGGCATAGTGGGTTATCGCTACTTAGGCAAAACGTAATCATGATAAAATGTACACTTGCGTCCAATTTGTAAAACATGCATATGTTTCTCACCCCAAAAACTTGTAATTTAATAATTGTAAAACATGGGGCTATGAACTCACCTTGAGTGAGTAAACTGATAACAAAATATCCCAAGTAAAAACGCGTCACGCTAACGCTCGAATGCAACCTAGTTAATATAGGTCGAATCAGTATTCAAGTACGTTGTCTAACAACAACTGTATATAATCCTATATAGTTATCATCGTACTATCGTTCGGGCTATCATAATTTAAGAGGTCATGACATGACGTACGAGGAGTTAGGACACTTTAAATCGTAAATCCAACAACTCGTCAATACGCCATCCGAAGAAGCCTCATTATGAAATTCCCTAGTAATATAGCACTTCGATAACTAATAACATATATAATCTATATAGCTATATCACCATCTATTTGTTTAAGTGAAATCGTAATTATAAAGTAAAAACGTTTATAATTACGCCTTTAGTAAAAATGACATAACTTTGTCGTTTTAAGCCCGTTTCTCGCGTTTCTTACGCCCACGCTTTCGTATTAAGACGAGTGATCATAAAATCACATTTTTAGGTTTTTGAGATTCTGTGATGAATAGTGTTTTACTGTTCATAACAGCTATAAAATCGTTTTTATACTTTTAATTAACGTAAAACCCGTTTTTGTCGTATCTTATTCGTTATAGCTCCGTTTTTAGCGATTCTTTCGAACACGTTCTCGTAATTGAAAGTTTTATCATATTATTGATGTTTACAAAGTATAAGTTTCTGCCATGAATAGTAACTTTTTATAAAATTTGTTTTATAAAGTATTTAGCGTCGTAAACTCGTAACTAGCGTATCTTCTTCGTTATAAATCAGATTTTCGAGTTTCTTATCATTTTGGAATCCTCATGAGATGTACTATCTTTATAAAACATAATATGGGTGCTTCCAAAATCGAACCAAAATAGAAAGTTTGAGGTTTTGTGATTTAGACATGTTTTAAGCTTGATTTTTGTACCATTAAGCTTCAACACCTTATTACAACTACTTCACAACATTTCTATCTTATGTTTTACATATATAAAGTCCATTAGATCATACTTTACTCAAGTGTGTTCAAGATAACAAGTTTAACTATCATTTTCATTTGTAACTCATAAGTTAACTTTTAGAAACCCTAATTTGCTCATAAACATGTTTATACTTAAACAACATGTTAAAACACTTATACATCCCTTTTAACATCATATTAGCATCCATGTGACATGTAAATAAGTTCATAAAACATTAATCATAAGTAAATATTCATTTTACATATTCAAAAGTACCCTAAATGGTGATTTAGCTAAATATAACATATGAACACATAAAATCTTAGTTATGAAATGATTAAGCCTTATATATAACCTTGCTTGGATGAGTAGAGAAGAGAATAACAATCACACCCTTGTGATTAACAACCTTGGCTTGAAAATATAAGGTGAAAACCCTAATTTTCCCAAGTAAACCCTTTCTTCCTTTTCTTGATTCCTTCCTTGCAAATGGTTAACCAACTCTTGAATCCTTCTTAGAATACCTTAGATATGATGTGTGTATGCTTGTATAATGATAGAAAATCAAGCTATGGATTTGGTTTGGAGGGTGTTTGATGCCGTAGGTTTAAGAGGAGGAGGAAGAGAGATTGTTTGCTTTTTATTTTGCTAAGGAAAGGAAGTGTGAGCCTTCTATGTACATGAATGTGTATATATACTACTAAGAAGATATTTGTGTGCCTAGTTGATTCATGCAAGGTGGCAAGGATTGGAAGACTTAGGAGAAAGGTTGAAGCTTATCTTGGATAAGAAAAGCTAGTCATGAGATCAAGTGGCATGCTAGATCTTTTATGAAGATATTTGTGATGGTTCTTGGTCTCATCTTGGCTTTCCTAGTCATTATACACGAAATTATATATGTGTATAAGTTAGGATATGTTTTTGATCTTTTATATAATGTATACTTGCATTATATGAAGTATAATGTAGTATAAATCAAATACAATGTATAATTTGTACATTGTAGGGTTTGGTTTGAATTCTTTCATGAAGAATATGTATAATGTGATAAATACTTGAAGTTTTAAATAAACTTTAAGTATTGGGTATAAATTTTGGGTATTTGATGAAGCGTAGATAAGTTAACGTGCTTCCGGGAAGGCCTAAACGTATTTTATCGCGAAACGTAAACACTTAACGTAGCCAATAAAAATAAAATATGCAATGATAATAATTATCCTCTAAATAATCATATAACACTTGTTTGATATAAACATTTAATTGTTTAATGCCCGCTTACATTGAATGATCATTTTTAGTTTACGCGATTTAGCTTAACGATTACGATTTAAAAGCAAACTCGTAAAACCCTAAAAATAAATTGTGAATTACATAACGTCATACAATGACCTAATATATGAGGTGTTATAAGGCTTGCTAGCCCAATAACTCTAATCCGAAATATATCAAAGGGGTCCATTAATGTTTCTAAGTTCAATAATAAGTTCATTAAGCTGTGTAAGCTCACGAATAAGTTGTTTAAGCTTATTGTGGCTTATGGGCTCGCGTTTGGACATGGCAATAGGCCATCAAGCCCATTAAGGGTCCGATTAAGTTTCTAGGGTATATCAAGGTCCATGTAGGTTCAATAAGCACATTAGGCTCCTTAATAAGCTCGTGGTGCTTATTAATAAGCCAAGGTCTCCATGGCACGGTCTGTTGGGCCTGGTTTGGTCAACAAGTTTAATAAGCTTCCTAATCCCTCTATAAGCTTAAGTGAGCTTAATATTAAGCCATGGTTCCTCACTAACGGACTGTTGGGCCCATTAACGTCCGTTAATGGACTGTTTGGTCCAACAAGGCCCGTTAGTGGCACGTTAATGATATTAGGGCTCGTTAGGATCACTAGCACCAAATCAAACTCGTTTTAACATTATTTAATCGCGTTTTATCACATGCATTCGTTCTATAGGCTTGTATTCTCCTTCCCAAGTCGTATCACCATGTTTTTAGTAAATGTTTACGTATAATTTTTGGGTATTTCATACCAACGAGTTAAATGTTCATATAGGTTTCCATTCTTGCATTTTAAATGAAACGTTAAGGCCTTAGCTTATTTTAAATCACCATTTAACATGCCCTAGCACCACATAAGATATAGTATACGTGTATACATGCGTGAATTACCTACATGATGGTATCATGCACGTATATGCTCACGTTAGTTTGTTAATTACAAACTAACATGACCAAGAGACTAAAAACATGGAAAGAAACTTATAACATGAATTTGTGAGTTTAAAACACGACTTACAAAGGTCCTAGAGCTTGGTTCGAGTTAGGAAGACAACCCAAATGCATTACACCGACATGTAATCAACCTAAAAGTTCCAATGCTTAATATATATCCTAAACTTGGCTCGTGTACCCCTCCTACGTCCTTGTATGAAGACCTAGTCCACCTTAAATCCTTAGAAATAAAGTAAGGGTGCGTATGGGTTCGGTTATATTATGACCCGAATGTAAAAGAGAGAAATGAGGAGAGTTTAGCTTTGTGAGAGAGTTGGTGAGTTTAAGTGTCAAAGGTAAGTGGATATATATAGGCTTATGAGCTAGTTAGCTTTCTCTAGTCTTTGTTTAACCAAAAACGAGCCCTAAGTGGTGGTTTTTAGGGTTTCTAGTTGATATGTTCAAAATACACATATCCGTTATTGCTTAAAAAGACTCAATTAAACCCAAAACACAGTGAAAAATGGCAAAAATATACTTGTTTTTGTGTTCTGTGTGTGCAGGTACGGATATATGAAAAATCACATGAAAACCGTCAAAAACGGGCAAACAAGGACACAAGAACGGAAGAGTGAACAAAAGCCAGAAGGAAATCCAAGAAAAGTCAACCCTCAGTCAAACAGTCAAAGGAAAGTCAAATAGTGGTCAACTACAAAAGACAAAACCCAAAAATAATCCACTTTAGTCCACCAAGTTTTAGAAAAACTCACAATTGGTCCCTAAACTCTTATTGGGCCTTAAAACCCTAAAAACCCTACCCGGATAACAAAAGCCCAATCCCTTAGCCCAAAAGCCCTTTCATAAAACCACAGGGACTACTATTGTTATTTCGTAAACTTTGTTTTACACCTACACCTTTTATAACCAACCACAAGGACTAAAGTTGCAATTCTCCCAAACTTTAAAATGAATTACCCCCCCTTTACAGTTAAAAGGCGCGAAAGGATGAAGCACTATTCACCCATCGTCCCCAACATTAACCCAAGGTAAATCAAAGGGCAAATCCAAATTAAGGGGTGATTAAGTCTATTCAAGTGAGCACAAGTACAATGGCAGGGTCAAGATAGTCAAATCAAAGCATCTCATTAGCTCACCCAAGCATCAAAGCCACGTGGCTATGGAGAAAGCACAAAGGAATGAGGAATTTGCACTACATTCACTCACAAAACTAGCACAAGCTGTCACATCATGAGAATGACAGCTTGGCAATCTTTGAGCATCCACATTTGATCCAACGGCTTACAATAGCCCTCAAATGATTGAAGAAATGATTGGCTGGGATTGATTGGAGCGTGGGCATCAAGCAAGGCCTAGAAGCTTTAGGGATCGGCTATAAATAGGCTCTCACCTTACACACACAAAGGATCGAGTAGTTTTTGAGTAGCTTTTAGGTTTTAGCTTAATTTTAAATTCTAGCTTATATAATGTCTTTTCAATCTTTGTAATCTCTTTTTAGATAATGTAATCAAGTTTTTCATCAATGAAATTTAGTTTTATTCTTAAATAAATTGTCATAAGCTCTTTCAAATTCACTTACAAGCTTTTATTTACCTATCAAATGTCAAGCTACTGTACCTATAAGCTCTCAACAGCTCTCATGAGTCTCTAAGCTCATGATTGAGCTCAACTTGGACCTAATCATACTTAAATTCATTAAACCAGTAATACTTTTGCAATTTGGATTTGAAAGCTTTTGGAAGGGAGATCAATGATGGAAGGATCTCCAAGGACAATCACTGGCTTATCTATGATAAGCCAGAGCTTGTAGCAAAGCTCTAAGAGCATTCTAGCTTCTGTTAAGCTGAAGCTCAAGTAAGTTTCTCTTTTAAATTCCTTTTGTCTTTAATTTCTAGCATAAATAGTAGTTAAGGTACTTATTAAAATAGATCTGCTTATTTGCTTAAATTAGTTGCTTCTTTGTGCTTATTTCTCTTTACTAGTGCTTATTAGTTATATATCTTCATCTGTTTTTGCTTAAATAGATATAGATCATTAGTTTCTTATTACTGTCATAAAAATCCATAAAAACCAAAAATATTAGTGTAATTTCTTAGATCTTGCATTCTAGCTTAATTCAGTAGTTAGATTATGTTATTAAAGTTAGTTATAATCTGTTAATCATTTGGTATTAAGGATTTAATTAGTAGATTTCATTTTATGAAAATTTTCAAATCTTTCATAAGCTTTAAGGAGTGTTTGGTTTATCTTAGTTTGACTTCATTAAGTCAAAGATTTTTGTGCAAAACAATTGAGTCAGCTTTGATTTCATTAATTATCATTAGGAAAAGATACTTCATAAGCTAGTTTTTTTTAAAATGAGTAAATTAGGGCTTATTTTAGATGTCTCAACACCAGGGTACTTGTAAACCTTTTCTTTGTTAGTGAAAGCTTAATCCAAGTTTTCCTGGGCTTGGACTTGGATTGCTAAGAGTTTATACACTCTATTTGAGTGCTTTTAGTGCAGTAGCAACCACTCTAGTTGTCTGCACTTGTGCTTTGTCCTTTGGTCATTAGCATCAGCAGTGGTAATTAAGTTACCATTGCTGTCATTTGAAGCTCCATTTTAGTTAAGTAATTTTAGGAGTTAGGACTTTAAATTCTAGTTAATACTAGATTAGACATAGCTTAACCTAATTAGAATCTCATTTTTCATTTCCTAGATCATTTACTTGGGTACATTAGTTTCTTAAAAGTCATAAAAAACTCAAAAAGCTAAAAATAGTAGTCTTAGATTCTTAGTTTTTAAATTTTAATTTCTAGCTTGTAGTAATTGCTTTTATGATTTAAATAAGTAGTCTATAAGGTGTTTGTTTAGTTTACAAAAGCTAGGATTCTTAAACTGCTTATTGAGCATTAGAGCTTATTTCAATTTTGTACTTTTCAAGTTAAAACCTGAGTTTACCTCTGTGTTCATCAAATTCAGTTGGTTTAAATTGTTCTTAGTGCAAAAAGCTTTTCAATCCTAGCTTAAGCATATCTTAAGGAGTCTGGGACTTCTTTTATTTTTAAGTTTGAGCTTAAAATGAGCTTTTTACAGCTGAATAAGCATAACCAAGGGCAAAGCCCTACCTTCTAATATAACAGCTTTGATAAGATGTTTTTGAGCTTATTAGTTAGTTTCAGCTTATGACCCTTTTATTAAAATAGTTTAATTTTTTGTCCTCTTTAAGGCCTAGTATTCAGTTTTTCATAAAAGTCCAAAATTTTAAAAAATAACAAAAAGGGGTTAACCACACTCGAACCCACAACCTCAAGTTCAACAACCATACGTCTTAACATCATGCTACAATAGCTCATCCATTCCCTTTACCTTTCATTAAATTCTTATACTCGTTTTGGCCTTATAAGCCAAATAAGCGGTTAAGCTTATTTCGTGGCTTATTTTATAAGCTACAACTTAGAGCTTATTTTTCCTAGGATTCATATAGCATAAGCTATTTCCTGTATTTTTCCTAGAATTTTTACTATAAGTTTAGTATTTTTAATCTTTTATTTTCTTTAAAAACTTTAAAAAATCATAAAAAAATAGAAAATTAATCAGAAAAATAAAAATCTTTTTTATAAAATTTTCTTTTTATATAAAGTTTGTAGGAAAATTAGTTTCACTTTCGTAGGGTTTAATTTGCAAAAATTCACTTTTTTAAATAACAGGTTTTGTTCCCGTTCTGGGTTTTTAATTTTTATCTCTCGTTTTAACTCCGTTTTCGTTCTAGTTTTTTTTAAACTTCGTTTTTAGTCAATTAGAATACATTTTAAAATAAAAATAAAAATTAGGTTTAAGTTTGTAGAGTTTAGGTTTTTGGCCTTAGTTTTAGTATCCCGGCTCGCGTTTTTAGTTAAAATTTGAGTTTTCTTTAATTATCTTTATGCTTAATTGATAGTACTTGTTTATTTTAATCTTTTTAGTAGTTAAACAAATCAAACTTTGTTCTCTCATTCAAATCACAATCCAAGCTAAAACGTGGTTTCAATTACACAAGTCGTTGGGGAAACGACTTGGGTGATCATACTTCCCGGTTAAATATACGTATTATATATTGTATTATATATTTTTAAGAGTGAATTTTATCAAGGGTAACTATCTCTTCATTCAACCTTCAAGTTCTTCAAAGATGATTTAAAGGCACTCACATCGAACATGGGGATTCTGAAGGGCATTCATCGGGTGGGGTTCTCTTTGGTCAAGATGTTGATACTTTCACAAGTACAATGCTCCTTAACGTAGATCAACTACAAAAGCAACTTGACAAAGATGAATTTCAAGAAGATGGATCCATGGCAGCCTTTTGGGTGGTAAACAACCAGTTCCAGAAGTTCATCAATTCAAAGTTTACATTGGATTATGACAGTCAAATGACAGACACGTACTTTGTTGAATACACTGGACTCGAGGTTCAACACTTCAGAGATACACTACTCCAACACCTGGGTAATGTTAAGAAGTCCGTTGCTGAAAGAACACGTCATCAAAGACAGTATGAAAGAAGGGTGAATAAAAGACAGATGCAGACGCAAGAGAGTAAGATTGATACGGGTAAAGCATTGGATGCTGATTTGGTTGACACAGAAAGCATTAGGACAGACTCAACAGTGCAAGATGATAGCAGCAGGTCAGGGAATGATACAGATGCTGATGATGCAGATATCAGACCCATTTATGACGAAGAGCCAATGGCTGAGGTACAATTGACTGCTGAATGCAATATCTTTGCTATAGGACAACAGCATACTGAGCAACCTGAAATCATTGTTGAAGGTAGGGTTGACCAGTATCCTGAAACATGTCAAGTTAAAAGTCCTATGCTTGATTCATCACCTGATAACCAGACAACTGAATACTCAAAACAATCACTCGAGTCTGAAAATATTTTGCTCAAAGAGACAGTTGCCCAATTTCAAAAAGATTTTTCAAGAATGGAAGCACATTGCATTGCTCTCGAACTTAAATATCAAAATCAATCTTTAAAATCAGGGCAACATGGTCAAATTTTGAATGAAACAAGTAATAAAGCCAAGATTGAAAAGGAATTTGATGTACTTGAAACAATGAACATCGAATTAGAACATAGTGTGGCTACATTACGTAAGGAAAATGAGACTTTGAAACAGCATTACAAAGATTTGTATGATTCTATTAAAATCACGAGATCTAAGACTACAGAACAGACAACATCTTTGCTTGCTAATAATGCTGAATTAAAAGCTCAGATTCAGGAAAAGGTTTTTGCAATTGCTGCTTTAAAAAATGACTTAAGGAAGTTAAAAGGAAATAGTGTAGATACTAAGTTTGATAAAACATCAGTCTTGGGGAAACCGGTGTTACCATCACTAAGAAACCAATCAGTTGTTAGACAACCGAATGCGTTTAAATCTGCAAGGGCTCAAATGTCAAAACAACGGTTTGCCTCCCAAGTTGATGTGAACAAGAATTTGTCAAAACCAGTCACTCAACATTATTTGCCTAAGAAAACAGAATCCACCTTTGCAAAACCTGATCACATGATTGCATCTAGCTCATCTAGGAATAGTTCTAAGAACATGCCAAGATTTAGTTCAAATGACATGGTTCATAATCACTATCTAGATGTAGCTAAGAAAAAGATACAAGAAAGAGATAGGAACTCAACAACTAGTGTGCCTACTTCTGCGAGAATTCAAACCACTACTGATGATAGGAAACCAAACCCTAGGAGCAACAATCAAACATCTAGGAGTTTGCCTGTATCTAAGAGTAGTCGCGTTACGATAACGGCTGTGCCCAAAGCAGATCACTCTAAGAGTTCTAGTTCTTTTTCAGATTCCAAAAACTTTGTTTGTTCTACATGTCATAAGTGTGTCTTTAATGCAAATCATGATGCTTGTATAACAAAACTCCTGAAGGAAGTAAATTCACGTGCTAAGATTCAATCCAATAAGACCACAAACAGTAACAAACCCGTAGATCAAAAGAGTCATACTCAGAAACCTAGTAGACAGATCTTTACAGGACATAGGTTTTCTCCTAATAAGACTTCCGCTGTGTATGAGAAAACATCTCCTAGATCTGATCTTAGGTGGAAACCCACGGGTAGAATTTTCAAATCTGTTGGTCTTAGGTGGATTCCTACAGGAAAGTTATTCGACTCTTGCACAAGCAAGGTTGACAGTGAACCCCCACATGGTTCAAATGTAGATATCCCTCATATTCATGAATGCAAACAAACTCTGGATGTAAGTGCAGGTACATCAATCAATGTTCAGAAGGAACAAAGTCTTGATTTAAGTGCAGGTACCTTATGTAATGTCAACAAGGAAAATCTCAGAGTATGGTTGCTGAAAAAGCTGATATCTCAGAAACCATTGTCAAAGTGGATTCACAAATGGCGTCAGATCGCGTCAGTTCTGGCCCCGGTCCACAATGTTTGACAACGGTACTTGAACAAGACAGTTTAAGTCCCGGTCCACAAAGTCAAGAAAATGTTCCTCAAGTTGCTGAGACAGTAACAACGTCAAATGAGCTGGAATTGCTATATAGTCCGATGTTCAGTGAATTACTCAATGGAAATTCTCCTGTTGTGTCAAAGTCTTCCGCTGTACATGCTGCTGATAATCCCGATAAACGTCAACAACATAACACAACTCATACTTCTACAACAACTGATGTTGCAGATCCACCTCCGTTGAACATTCCATCAACACATCAAACTCCAACTCAAGTACCAACTGTCACTGCACGTGAGAACATTATTCAAGCAGAAACCAATACAAAAAATGCACAATTTGACGAAGATGAATTTATCAACATCTTTAGTACACCGGTATAAGAACAAGGGAAGACATCGTCTCGTCATGTTGATTCATCAAACGTGCATACTTTCTATCAACACCATCCTTCCGCATAACGTTGGACAAAAGATCATCCATTAGAACAAGTCATTGGAAATCCTTCTCAATCAGTTAGAATAAGATGTCAGCTAGAAACAGATGGCAAGATGTGTATGTTCGCACTCACCGTGAGTCAAACCGAACCAAAGAACATCAAAGAAGCCATGACTGATTCTGCATGGATTGAATCAATGCAGGAAGAACTTCATCAGTTTGATCGATTAGATGTATGGGAATTAGTCGACAGACCACTTTGTAAAAAATGTCATTAACTTAAAGTGGCTCTGGAAAAACAAACGTGATGAGGAAAATACTGTCTTTCGCAACAAATCTCGTCTTGTGGCTAAGGGATATGCTCAAAATGAAGATTCCATCAAAAACTTTAAATCTACAAACTGAGAACAGGGCTTATCTCTACAACTTTACAAAAAGCAACTTCCTTTTTTAACCACTAGATAAGCTAGAAAATAAGCCTTTCAAATCTGTTACAGAAACAAGAGCTTTAAGAGCTTATTTAGTTTTTGGCTTATAACAAGTTATTACTTGATGAAAATGAGAAACAAAAGAAGCTATTTGATGCTCATGATGTGTACTAATGGTATTTAAACAAAAATTACCCTAGTATTAACAAATTTAGCAAGAAAATTGAAATGAAAAAGGGCAAGTTCTGGCTTAAATCTGTTTTGAGCTTTTTCTCAATAAGCTAAATTGCTGATTACTTGACCTTAGAAGCTAGGATTTTGTCTATAAGCTATTCTACTTTCCTTGAATCAACCTAGGTAAAATGTTTCTAAAAATCCAAACTAAAAATAAGAAATCAAGAAGAAAATTAAGCTAGACACTAATGCACTGTGATGCTACTTTTTCAAGGAAAATAAGCTAAACTTAAGAGAATTAAATGAAAATTAAAACTTTTCTAGATTCATTTTAGTGAATTTCTATTGATATGCTAAAACTTATGTTCTACTTCCTATTTTCAAATGCTAAAAGTGACTAAAAAAATTGTAAAACAACAGCAGTATGCACTGCTGTTTGCTGATGTATTTAACAAATTCACTAGTGCAGTCTAAATTTTGAGGTTAACACTCTTTAACCTACTACCTAAGTTTAACTAAACCTGAATCAATCAATTTTGAACTATAGAATGCTTTTAAATAAACTCTTATAATAAAAACTAATTACACTAAAAACTGTCAATGTGCAGCCAGGATCTCAACTTTTTGAGTCAAAAATTTGAAATATTACAAACTAATGCTAAAAAACCTACTTAAAAACTTGATTTACTACCCTAACCACAATGATTGAATAGGCTTTGACATAGTAATGTTGCTTAATGAGTCAATTCAGCCTAATCCAAAAAACACTCCCTTAACTAATGCTTGTCCAAACTATAGTGAGCTTAAAACCTATTTGAAAGCTAAATCAGCTTAAACTTTTTATCTACTCCTCTAATTTAACCTACTTGAACTGTTTAGCTATAAAACTAAGCTTTTGTGTGAAATTATGTTACTTCTTTCAGGGCTAAGTTATACTATTACTATGACAGAATTGAAGGATATAAACTTGATTTTGCACAAATTTCATTTAATGAAATAACTCTTAAACAGCTTAATAACAAACCTTAAAAAGTGTAATTGAAAGAGAATTAACAAATTTTGAATAGAAAGAAGCAATTTAAAAAAGATCAAATTTAAGCTAAAATGAAACTTAGGAATGTAACCTGAGAATTTTCTGGGAGTCTCAGCACCTTAATCCTCTATGGAAGAGTGAGTGGCTCTAGAAAACAAACACTAAGTGGCACCTTGCCTCTAACCTGAATAACAAGCTCAATAAGCTCTTGACAGCTTATAACTCCTTGTTGCTTCAAGATGAACTCCAAACAATTCAAGTGATCATGATTTAGATTTTAATTGATCTAAATGAGTAAATGACTAGCTTAAAAACAAAGTTTGACTGAAATTGAGCTTATGAACAGTAATAAGCTCAAATGAGCTTATTAAGAGCTTAATGAGTGAAAAGAGCTTAAAATTGAAAAGGTAGAACTATAGAAGCTTAAGAACTGAATTGTATTGCTCAAAGAAGTGAGTACAAACTAAATTAGCAAAGGTACAAGAGCTTAAAGCTGAAATTTAAAAAGCTTAAAAGAAAAAGCTTAAAAAAAATACGAAAAGTAAAAAAAATTAAAACACTAACTAACTCCCAAAATGAGTCCTAAGCTTCCTATTTATAGAGGATGGAAGAGGAGAGGTGAGAGTTTCTTGAATCTTCCAATACATCTTAGTCGTTGATCATTTTTGAACAATTTATGGCCGTTTGATCATGATGATGAGGTGTTTAAACCAATCAGGGATTGACAAGTGGACGAAATGATGTGGAAATGTTTTTAATACGAGGTTAGATGAGAGAAAAGGAGCGGGGGTGGGTATTTTGGCAGGTTGGGTTTGTTATGGTTTTGGCGGGAAATTCAGTTAGAAACGGTTGGGGAATGTTTGTACCGCGTGTATATGTTTGAATGTTTGGAGTAATGGCAAAAGTAGTCCTTGTCTTTGTATTCCGACTTTGTAGTGTAAAATAAGTTTCAAAGTTTGCACTTTCAGCCCTTGTTCTTTCTATTTCTTTTTCTTCCTTTATAAACAACCTTTCTTCTTTTTGCAAATTTTAGCCCTTGAACTTCAAATATACAAATGAGCCCTTGTAATCTTTGAAACTTGTCAAAATTAGTCCTTGGCTTAATTATTTTGGCCTTTGACTTTCTTCCTTGCTGTATCGGACTGATCCGGCTTTGATTTAGCTTTCCATCTTCACTCTTTTTCTTGTCTTTTCCGTTTCTTGTCAGTTTTTGACTGTTTTTGCTTCTTTTTGTCCTTTTTATCCTTTCCTGCACATTAGACACAAAAGCACACATTTTTCTATTCTTTTGGCATTTTTTAGCTTTTATTTGGCAAAATCCCGGGTAATTTTAATATACAATTAAGCAATTATCAAAATTCCCCAAACTAAAGGATGCCGTTTTATGTCCATCTCGCATTTGTTATCAAGTATACATTTGTTAACTATCAAGTTCCAAAAAATGCCCTTGTTTTCACCTTTTATGAATCACCTTTTTAAAACAACTCAAGCTTTTCTCAACATTTAATCTCTTGAAACACATTAATGGCAATTCATTGCAACTTTTGCAACTTCAAGGCTCATTGAAATAGGTACTCTCGATGAATTAGAGCACAAAAGAGGAAAATTCTGTCATCCTTGACATTTTCAACTAGACTAAACAAAGCTATATTAAAACAAGATCATTGTCAATATAGTCCAATTGATTAGGCTTCTTTACTTATAACTGTGAACTTTTGCACTCCCACGGAATTAAATTAATGATTAAGATGTGTGCACTCTTTTAACTAACCATAGATAATTTATCTTCATAGTTGAAATCTATCTAAATGCTTTACAAAATAAGACTTGTGAGCTCTATTGTTAATAACATTGATAAACCTCGACTCAAAGCTATAAGAGATTAGGAAAACAAAAACTTATAATTGATTGAGAAAATGGAAATTTTTAACCATTCTTTTATTTTTCCATATACTATAATTTATTATTATTTTTTGCAATAGGAATGTTGTTCTTAGTTCGAACCCCTACTTAGGCCTTTCTCCCAAATAGGATATCGCAAAAAACAACGGTTGTTTGTAGTTCGAAACCACTCACTCTCGCTGCTAACGTTTTGGTGGGTTATCGCGACTTCACCTTTTCCTACAAAGACTTGAATCCATAGTTCCTTAGGGGGTTTGCATTCATTCACCTAGGTTCGCGATCCCTAGTGATTGAATGCCTACGAAACCTTGATTCCAGCGTACATAGTTTTAATCCTTAGTGCGGACCCTCCGAGTCTTTTCTCTCAACATGGGATACGCAACGATTAAAACTACATATAGCTTTTATTTTTCTTTTTTCGATGGCTTCATTGGCACGCAGAAAAATAATGCTTTTGCATTAGAAATTCTTCATTGGCATTCTTTTTATATTATTAATTTTTTGATATGAATGAGATAAAAGTTCACTTTAGAAAATCAACTTATCAATTTGAAACCAAAAATCTTTCTACATATTAAAATGATTCTTTTTCAAAAATGTAAGACTTTTTCAAAGACATGGTTTTTGACTTGCTAAATTAAAATGAGCACGTATGATTAAGTGTGGTTAAGAGCTTATGGAGTTAAAAGACACATTTCAGTCATATAGCTTTAGGTTTTCCATATAAAACCTTTCTTAAGCAAATACACTTATAATTAACTACATCATTTCTTTGTTTCTTCACATTTAAAAATCCAAAGCAATAGGATTTGTGGAAAGCTTGGCCCCATCAAAAGGTAGGTTAAAGAACTAGTAGGGCCATTTTCACCCGGTCAAGTCAAAAATTAGCTCCTATTTATCACAAAGGACTACCAAATAAAAGTGGTGTTTTTCAAACTAAGCTTCTTTTGAGCTTTTCTTGTAAGCAAAAATTTAAAAATTTTCACTTTTCCACAAAAAGGTAATTCAAAAAGATTCAAACAAGGTTGCGTGAAGTGCAAGTCAATATCGAAGATATCCTTCCCCAAACTAAAATGAAACTTTGTCCTCAAAGTTTAAAAATAGGTCAAAAGGAATCTTTAACAATAATTTAATTGATATGCCAAAAGAATAGATGTTAGTTCGATAAAGAAAAGGATAAGAGATTTCCGTATTTATGAAGAGAAGATTGGAGAGCATCAATGGAAATTGTGGGCATTGCTTTGTCCTTCCACAATATTGAACCATGAATCTTCCAAAATCCGGAAAACCTAGACAAACAACCAACAAGAGACGAAAAAGAACAAGCTTCCCCTCATTTTTACATTGTTAGCTCAAAAACATCTCTAATACGGTACTTAGTTTTTGTTACAGTAGTACATGCTTATACTCGCCCCCGAATTGATTTATCCTTGGGGAAGCAAAGAAAATAGAAAGAAAATAAAAAGAAAATAAAAGGATAAGCATGGGGTGCCTCCCACGAAGCGCTTGTTTATTATAGAGTCCCCTTCGCTTGACTCTTTCCCCAAACTAGTTCATTATGGAGGGTGATAGTAATGGTGAAGAAATTCCAAGAGGTGGAAACCTCCCCAAACTAGGGATGAAAGATATACCGTAGCATTTTTGATTCCGGGTTCAACAAACTTTTTAGAAAAGATTTTCAAAAGAGAAAATGTGAACCCGGAAAATGCTTTGGTAACATGAAAGTCCATTAAGGGTGGGTGGAGTGGGTCAAAAACATCAAGAGTCAAAAGAGCTTTAGATGATGCTAACTCTTTTGAACTCTTATCCTTAAAAGCATCCTTTTCAAAAATACCCGGATTGAAAACTTTATCTTCACTCCCCGTGGAGTAAAATGTGGGTAAAACCTCGGGATAGGTGACAAATGGTAGAAAAGATCGAATAGTAAATGTGAAGGAATCTTCCTCTTCAACATTTAGAGAATCAACATTTTCACCTTCCCCCGAATCAAAAGATTCATCATTATTAAGCACATCAAAATCATTCGTCACGGCCGCTACGGACTCAAAATCAAAACAACTCTTAACAACCGGTGATTCCGGATTATCAAAACTATCAAGGTTATATGACTCATTTTCGGGAAGGGGAAGAGAATCATTGATGAGCAATTCTTCAAGAAAACGAAAATCCCCTTCCGAGTTCATGAATCGTTCGCTTCTCAAGGCCTGGTGGCATCGAGTCTTCGGGAAAGTAAGAAATAAATCGTACTCTCTATAAGAGAGTCACTATCCTCAACGGGGATAGGATGAATAAGAGGAGGGACTCGATAATTGTATCAACATTATCAGACAGTTATGTTCTTCCGGAAGTCGACGGAAAAGAAAATTCATCAAATGAGAATCGGGTCTTTGTAGAATCATATCGGAGAAGAATCCAGAATTTGAAGAGATTCTAAAAGATCAGATTCGGCGTTTAAAGCACGGGTTCTTCAATTCCAGGTGTGGAATTAGAATAATTTCGTTCTAAATCCTTTTTAGATAAGAAAGAAGTACTTTCATTTGTAATGATTTTCTTCGTCAATTTTCATAAAGAGATTGGAGAGAAAGAATATATTTCATCATTTGAATTCCTCTTTGGATAATGACTCTTCTTCACCTAGAGAAAGTTGTAGTTAGAATCGATAAGCTGGATTAGAGAAAACCGTAAATGATCGGAAGACAGATACATCACAAACAGGCATTATCAACTCGCTTTCAATTGTCGGGATAGACCCTCGGACTCACTTGAGTTTTGTACATGGGTCTAACACTAATCGTCTACGGTTCCGGTGTAGTGTTAATATGCTCGTCGCCCATTATGAGTGGAATCTTTGGACTATAAGTTTTGTGGAAACGGGAGTGTGTATCGTATTCGGATGAACCGCATAAAATCCCAAATCATCGTCATCATCGTCAATGATAATCTTCTGACTTCGAGCTCTAGCTTCAGACTCTCTAAGCTCTTCTGCTTCTTGTATGATTTTCCGAATTTCAATGCTTAGACCATTGAATTTATCCTTAAGCTCATAAATCTTATCTTCACATTTTCTTCTATAATCAATATCGATCTCCTCCTTTCTAATTTCTCTTATTCCTAAATCATTCATCCATTCTTTCATTTCTTCTAACACTTGCTGCTTCTGAATCTCCAAATCTTGGATTCTCATTTCTTGAGGAGATTGACTTTTATTTATGGCTTGATTAGCTTTTTGAAGTCTCTCCTCAGCAAGCAGTTCCGCAATACTCTTCTCTTCTTGATCTTTTAAGATTTGGTTAAGAGTTTCTTGCTTAAGTGGTTGAATTTCATTAAGGATTTGTAAATCCTTAAAAAGACTTTGCAACAAATCTTGCAAATACTCAGGTTGAGTTTGCTCTTCTTCCACAACTTGTTTGATCTTCAAAAATTTCTTCCTCAGCTAGCAATATATTGTTGCTCTTTTCTTATGAGGTATGTGGATCTACTTCTTCAAGAGTCTTGCATAGCTTCTTATTATGATCCGTTTGAGCATGTAGCATTTCCATACTTACTACCGGAGGAGTCTGATATTGTTGTGGAAGAGTTTGTGAATCATGTGGGAAACAATCAAAATTTCGATTGTAGCACGGGTCCGGAACAAATGATGGACAAGGATATCCATAATGAGCATCATCTTTCCACATGATTCGTAATGAGTAATGACAAGAATAATCCGAAAAGTGTGGAGGTGTGGTATAAAGATTAGGAGAATAATTGTTAGCACTTGAATAAGTACTACAATTGAAGCAATCTCCATTAACAAGGTTTGAACCACACCTCGCACAAGTCGAACACGGGCAATGCGGGAATTCGTTTGTCCTTCCGCATTGAAAACAAGGATAAAACCCGTATGTCGACATAAGAAAGAATCAAAATTTAGAAGGATTGAGAAAAAGAATTATATGGATAAGAAGATAACGAAGAATATTTTTGGATTTTATATATTTTTCAATTTTTATAATTTTTTTTTATTTATTAAGGGCCTAAAATTCTAAGAATGAAAAAAAAATCGAGAAAGAACTCAACCAAAAGATCTACTCACGTCACGGTAGCTCTCTAACCAACTAACTCACAAAGAAGAGCGGAGAAAAGGGAAAGAGCGAGGCTCTTTTAAAATAACCCTTGTCCCTTGAGGCGATCCGAAGACCCGGCCTGCCTACTCTCTTTAATGAATAAGCCAACTAGAGGTGAGCCGTACCTAGTGAATATCAAAAATGGGAGTGTTTTGATCTTTTGTTGCGATGATATTATGATAATACTCATTTTAGAGTATTATATTATTGTTGATTCTTTTTAAAGGAAATGTTTTTATATTTTGGATTTATTAATTTTTTATTATTTTTATTTATATTAGAAAGAAAATTTTATACTTTTTATATTTTTGAAATTTTTTTGTGTTTTTGATTTATATAGCAAGAATATAACTTTCCCGGTGGAAAGGATCTTCTCGACTCTACTTCAACGAATATTCTTCAACAATCGTTCACGACTTCCCCGGCAACGGCGCCAAAATCCAAAAATTGTCTTTTTCCGTACAAAGCCTAGAAATTCAAAGTCCCTTGTTGCAATTCATCTCCGTAGGCGCGCTCCCACTTGGTGATGGAATGCCTATTACCGCACCCTTGATTACCAACGTTTTCATAGTTCGCTCTCTCTCCTATAGTTGCAGACCCCATCCGAAGTCTTTCGTCTCACAATTGGTTTTCTAATTTTGTCGAATGGCTTTTGGCACGATAAAAAATTATGCATCTTTGACATTAGACAATGCTTCATTGGCATTCTTCTTTATAATTATCTTTTTGCAAATTTGAAATGGTATATAATTTCACTTTAGGAATAAATCAAATTATAAAATTTGAAACAAAATCTTACTACATAATAAAATGTATTCTTTTTCAAATTGCATCAAGACTTTTTATCAAGACAATTGGCATATGGATCAATTAGTTAACTGTTATAAAGAGATCGTATGATTAAATGTGTTAAGAGATTGTCATGAGAAGTAACTAAAGACAATACCAGTATACATTTCATATCATAGCTTGTACGGTTGTTCCAAATAAAACATTGCACTTCTAACAAACTTCCACTTTATATTTAAACTAACATTCATTTCTTTGTTCTTGACAATTTTCAACATCCAAAATGATCGTCTAATAGGATTGAGTGAATGCTTGGCCCTACAAAAGGTAGGTTTAAAGAACTAGCATAGGCCTTTTTTTCTCACACCGTGTCGAAGTCGAAATTAACTCCTAATTTTCACCTAACTGGACTACCAAAAAGAGTGGGCTCTGTCTTTAGCTGTTTTTTAATTTTCATTTTGTATTTTCCTTCCATTCTTATGAATTTTTTTCTCTTGTTTGTTTTTAATTAGCTTTATAGCTTGTTGTACTGTTGTTCTTTTCCTATTGTACTATACTTCGAATTCAGTAATTACAATTCTATGTTTACAGTATTCTACAATCATTGTGTTCAAGTCTTAGAGATCGATTTTCACTCAAATAAGATCTTAATAAGCTTCTTTTGGGCTTATTCTTTTATTTAAGCTCAAATTAGTTTTAAAATCTTTTGTAAAAAGCTTTTAACATATCTGTTTGTTTTAGCTACATTTAGTTTAAAAGTTCTCATTTGATTACAATTTAGATCTTACTTTGGTATGGCTAAGAGAAGAAATAAGCTATTTTAGCTTATTGAGCTTGTTGATAAAGGTTTTAGAGGCAAGGTGCCATTAGGATCACCTAAACTCTTCACTTGGATGTTTAGGTGAAGAAGAATCTTCAAATTTCAGGTTCCTCTTTCTAAATTTCATTTAAGCTAATTCATAGCTTATTACATTTTGCTTATTCCTTTGAATTTTCATGATTAATTCTGTTTCATTTAGTTTAAGTAGCTTATAGATGAATTAATTTTGTTCTGTTTTAGTTTGAAAGCAAGTTAGGTTTCATTTCTCAAAAATTCTATCATAAGTAGTAGTATAAGGCTAGTAGAGAAACTAGCTTAATTCTACTAATAAGCTAGTAATTTTAGAGCTTACATAGTTTTATTAAGTCATTTTTAGTAAGAGTGGATATTAGGTTTAATCTGTTATAGTTTTAAATAAACTTTAAGCTTACTTTAGTTTTGGACAGCTTTTATAAAGTAGTGTTTGGCATAAGGATTGCTTGACTCTTAAAGTCAACTACACCTTGTTAAATCTCTTTGCTTAGTTGAGTTCAGTAATTTTACTAGGTTTAGAATTAGTTTTAAAAATTAGTTTGCACTATTTCAAATTCTTGAGCATAAAAACTTGAGTTTTGCACCAGGGCAGTTTTGGTGATAAGTAAATGTGAAGGTTAAAGTGATTTCTAGAACAAGAGTGTTATATCTTAGCTAATGTAGGTTTCAATACATGTATTGAGTTAGTTTTTGAGTTTCTAAAGTAATACCTAAGCCTGCACTTGTAAGTTTAGCCATTTGCACCAGCAACAACAGTATTAACTGTTGTTGCTACTCCATTTTCTCATTGTCTTAGAGCATTCATCAATAGAAAGTAGACTTTAGAATTAAGCATATGTTTAGAATTCCATTAGCTTAATATTTTTCATCATTTAGCTTTTAATTTTAAGCATTGCACTAGCTTATTTTTCCTGTCTAAAGTAGCTTATCAGCATATGAGAATATCAGCTTATTGCAATTTAAATTTTCATTCCTATTTGATATATTGAAAATCCTTTTACCTAGGTTAGTTCAAGGAACATAGTTGAGTTTACTCTTAAAATTTCAGCACTTAGGGTTCAGTAATAAGCTTGTTAGCTTATTTGAAAAAAAAGCTTAAAAACAGTTCATTAAAACCTTGCACTTTTCAATCTTAATTTTCTTTCTAGTTTTGTTAACTCAAGGTTAATCTTAGTTTAGAATCTTTTAGCACACATCTTAAGCATCATTAAACATCTTTTAGTTTCAGTTTTCATTAAGTAATAAGCTCAAAATAAGCCAAAGTTCTAAAAAGCTCTCAAACAAGCACTTTCTGTGACAGCATCTACCAGCTTATTTTCTAGCTTATTCTGTGGTTAAAAGTGCAAAGTCCTTTTGTTAATGTTGTAGAGTATAAGCTGTTCCAACAAGAATGTTATCGGTCTTAGAAAGTCAAACTAGGTCTTGTATTGCAATAGGCTAGTCGGGTTCAATGGGCTTAGATTGTAATCTAATATTGTATGTGTTTCGGGCTTAAAGCCCAAGTTATGCCAAGCCCGGCCCAAGATTACAAGCCCATACGCCACCTAGCAAGGCATGGGTATAAATATACCTTCACCACACTTGGTGAAGGGTGTTGGTTACATTTTCAATCACTTGTAATCCACCAATTTACTAATCTAATCTTCATTTCTTGTTTTCTCTCTCTACTTTCTCTCTTTAAGTTTTCCTCTTATTTTCTAGCATATTGGTAAAGATTATTGTTGTCTAATGGATTAAATTCATGGGAAGACAAAATTGATTCATGAATTTGTTTACGAGATCATCCCAAGTCAAGATCGAATTAGGAGGTTCTTTATCGTACCAAATCCTAGCGGCCCCCTCGAGTGAATATGGAAACATCATGAGTTTAATCACATCATTCAGAACTCCTAATTTCAAGGTCGAGGTAATCCTTTTGAAATTGTTAATATGAGTATGGGGATTGTCCCTCTCAAAACCAAGAAATGGGCTAGCTTGGACTAATTGTAGCAAATTTGTCTTAATTTCAAAATGGCCCGCATTAATCTCCGGTATGACAATAACTTCTCCATACCCTTCCGTAGGTGCTTGGAGTAGCTCTTCCATTGTTCGATTATCCGCCATTGGTGCAACTTCAACGATAGTACGAAGCTCGGGTTCGACTACGTTTGGAGCACGTCTTCTATTTCGACGTCTCGGAATGGTTACGGGTGAATTATTTGGAAAATAGGAATTTCTAGTGCGCATGCACTAAACAAAACAAACGAGGAGAGAAAAATATATACACAAAAATATTTTTGTTTCACCGAATAATCAACAAACTTAGGGTAACTCCCTTAAGTGAAACTTGCAAACGGGGGACGTAGTGGGAGCGAATCGCCTTAAAAACGTTTGTCCCTTCGGGTCGTAGTTCCGTGGAACAACCCTCCTAATAGCTTATTTCACAAAAGAGGTGCGCCTTTTTCGTAAGTGACACAAGACGGTTACTTTTTATTGGTGCAATTCCAAACGTAGTAGTTCGATCCCCGGCAGCGGCGCCAAAAATTTGATATACGTATAATATATGTAAGTATAAGAGATTCACTAATAATCCTTGAGGACAAAGATTAAAAGCAAATTCTACACAAAATATCGTACGTTTACCGGTAAGTGTTCACCGGGTCGTTTATACCCCAAGAATTATGAATTGAAACTCCGTTTTTGTTTGGACAATGATTTGAATGGTTCTAAGATCTTTGATTTCGAAAACTAAATCCTACTAGTGGGCAAATAAGGGCACTTATAAAAATATCTATGAAAACGTTAACAAGAATTTAAGAAACGCAACTAAAAAGCAAATATATCAAATTTAAGACCTACGAAAGCAAATTTAATTCCTAAATCTCAAATATTATAAAAGAAAATTTTATATAAAACAATTTTATTTTTTTGGATTATTTTTCTATTTTCTATGATTTTTTAAAGTTTTAAAACAAAATAAATGTGAGAAAAATTCTAAACTATTAATTAAAAATCCTAGAAAATTACTAAAAGTAGCTAATGATGTAAAGGTTGCAGGAAAAATAAAACCTAAGAAAATGATTTAACAAATAAGCCCAGAAAAAGTAATTAAGCACTCGAAGTGCTTATTTAATCAAAAGCCCAAAATGGTGTTAAAAATAAAGTTATGTAGGGCAATAACAGATTGCCCTACTGGTGCAGATGGTTAAACGTATGTGTTATAAGAGGGTTGAGCTAGGTTGAGGTCATGGGTTCGAGCCTTGCTCACCCATGACTTCCCTTGTTCCCTTTTTTTTATTTTTGAAAAACTTTTTGAAACAAACTTATAAAACAGATTATAATGAGCAACTTTTGTGAAGAATGCTTTTTAAAAACTTAAGCAATAAGCCAGAATTTGAGCTTAAAAACCTCAAAAAAGACTTAAAAGAGTTATGAGCTTTTTCACTAAACCTTAGAATCTTATAAGCTCAAATAAGCTCAGACCACAAACAACTAAGCTATAAACACTTAAAAACAAAACTAATAAGCACAACTGAACAATATTTAAACAAAACAATAAGCCATAGACTGGAAAAGCCAATAAGCACTTTTCTCATAAAAACAGTTTACCAAACAGTCCTATAGGGCACTTTTGAGCTTATTTTTAAGTAAGCAAACAGATCCTTATGGCTATAAGACCTATACCATTTGAAAGCCTATCCTATAATCTATCTAAATCTACTCTTGAAAAATATTTTGAAATCTATTTAATCTATGAAAAAGCCTATTGAAAACACAAGATCAGACAAAATTATATTTTTTTGGGTTTTGAACTTTTTATGAAAAGACAAAGGGCAAACTTGCAGATCTAAAACATATATTAAAATAAGATTTTAAACTTTAAATAAGCCCTAACTAATTTAGATTGGCCTACAAACTAGTTGTGCTCTAAGTTTGAAAGGCTAAATCCTACTTAAGCTACCTAAATTTTGAGGTTTAAAATGGACTTTTGGTTGTTTTTACTTGTTGATGCATATGGCACAATATTGACCAAAACACAAAACTAGTTAATGCAACCTTAAGACCTTGGCTTCTTTATCAATTAAACACCAAAATATAAACAACTTGATCATCAAAAGTAACTAGAACAAAATTGAGCTTAAAATGCTTATGAACCTAAGGTATTGACCTCAGATTCAAGTAATCAACTCAAATTCCTTTTAAAACTTGATTTGGCTAAACTAGAACCTTAAATCCTAACTTATAAACTTTAAAATGATGTTTAAAATCAATCTAAAGAACCAAAAAGGACCCTGACAGTATTAACTTATGTTAATACTGCCTTGAGCCAAACAACCCTATAAAAAATTTAAACTCATTTTTAGCTTATAATAATGAGAAATAAGGCTCAAACTCTAACTACCAGATGGTGGCAAGCTTATATTAGACCTAATGAACAAATATCATCAATCAAATAAGCTACAACTACAAGCTAATTAACTATGCTAATATTTTTTTAGTTTTTACAACTGTTTTATAACAATAATATGAAAACTAAGACTTATACTAAAAACTAAACACAATAGGCATCAAAAGACAATAATAAGCAATTTTAAGCTACTTTAAACAACAATAAGCTACTATTAAGCAAAAATAAGCTATAGAGCAATATAAAGCTATAAAAAGGAAAATAATATCTTACAAAGGCCTTTACACAAACAAGGCTTATAAATTTGCTCCAAGAGCTGATCAACAAAGCTCTAGCTTATCAGAGATAAGCTAGTAAGATCCTGGAAGCCCTTCCATAATTGGCTTCCCTTCCAAAAATAAGCTGAGGTACATTTGGGGTGAATTTTGAGTATCAATAAGCTCAGTTAAGCTTTGAGAGCTTAACTGAGTATATAACTAGCTTATTAGTGAATTAGAGAGCTTATTGAATTTTTAAGAGTAAAAATGAGCTTATTCAAACCATGAGTACAATAAGGTAAAACATGAATTTTGCTTTAACAGAATAGAAACTTAACTTTTATTGATTATAGAAACTGATTACAAACTGTTGAAAAGGAAAATTACATTAAATGAAAAGCAATAAGCTAAAACGACTTAATAAGCTAAAATTACATTCTATAAGCTAAAACTACACTAAGTCCTAATATGCCCGTGTGAGTGAGAGGCTTCCTCTTTATATAGGAGAGAGGTGAAGGTTCTAGGTCCTTTAGATGCTCCTTTAGTAGCTTTAATCTTGGCCAATGATTTCTATCCAATCATTGCATCTTGATTTGTAGCCCTTGGATAAGAAGAGTCACACGGATTGCCAGCTTGGCAATACCAACTTCTTGGAGGCCTTGTGCTTCTTTTGAACTAAATTTAGTGTAAAATCCCTCATAAGTTGTGTTTCTTTGGTGTACGCGTGTCATTCCTTGTGTCAGCTCAACCAATAAGAATCCAGGAGTGACGTCTTTGCTTGCTGAGTTGGAGCTTGGCACTAGAATCTTCGATGCCATGTAGGATGAGTGCAGGGAAGTGGATTTTACCTGTTGATTTTAACGCAGGGTGAATTGGGGGAGATGGTGAATAGTGAAAAACGTTTTCCCGCTTTTTATTTCTTTACTCTTTTTCGTTTGTTTGACCAAGTTTAAAAGGTGTTGACTTGGGCTTGTGTTATTAAAAGGGTATTGGGCTGGGTAATTAGGGAATGGGCTTGGTTAATTTTTGACTTAATGACCGTTAGTCCTTTTATTGATGGATGACTAACGGTGTAATTAATTTTGGGATGTAATTGAATTTGGGATTTTTGGTGAAATGATTTAAAATTAAAGGACATTTGGTTAATTTAAGAATCATAAGTTGACCAAGGTTGACCATGGTTGACTTTTGTTGACTTTTGTTAACAAACAACCGGCTCTTGTGTACTCTTTCCGTCTCGTGTTTGTTTTTGCCCGGTTTTTGGCTCTTTTCTTGTGATTTTTGTAATATCCGTACCTACACATCACAAAAGACAAAATACACAATATACAAGCATAATATGTTCAATTTTCGTCTTTTAAGGGTCATTTTTGGTATAAAACGGATATGTAATTTCTCGTTCTAACTGATTTGTGGCGATCTCAGTTTGGGTTAAAGGCATAAGAAATAGTTTGGGTTAAAGATCTATGATTATGTGACAAACCCGAGATATTATTTGTTGTTCTTTTTGTTTTTAACTAGACCACATTTGCAACCATATCACCCCACCGCTGTGACCATGTCAACCACCGGTTAACGTGTCGCCGTTCTCCATCGATCTACCATGTCACGAGGGGTACGATTTCGGTTGTGGGATGAAGCTTTTGTTAGATGAGTCATTGTTTAATTTTGGTTGCTAACCTTTATTTACAGTTGTGCTAGTGGTCAATTTGTGTTCAAAAGCAAGTTGATTTTGTATAGATCTACATCTGCTAAAATGATGATATAGTTGCTCATTTGTGTTTGAGCAAATTGATTTGCTAAAATGGTGATATGTAGATCTAGACCTACATATGTTTAAAAGCAAGTTGTTTTGCACAAGTACTTCGTCATATACTGAATTAATATGTACATTTGGATGAAAAAAACAACGATTGGGTATTTAGTTATGGGTCCACACATAGTGAGGTGGTGGATATGTGGGAAAAAATAATTAAAATTCAATAAAACCGGTAACAAAAAGTGGAGTGTCAGTTTTTAGTCCTTGGTAACCGGTTAAAACGATAACAATTGAGAACGTTTGTAACTTTTGCACAAAATATAAAGTTTGGAAGGTGATAATAATGCTAAAAATACCATTTTGGTAATATATGAAAATTTTGGAAAGTACGTTGGTAAATAATTAGCTTTTACCCTAGATTAAATGCTAGATTTGTTGGGCTATTGATGTTAGAGTATGCTAGTATCTTGTACGTAGTATAAGATTTGGGTATTGGAAAAATGATTTGAAAAAAGAGAAGAAGCAAGTATTGGTAAATCGATTGCTATATCCTTGTTTAAATGTTAACTATTTTTAAACCATGTATGATTAAACTTGAAAACTTAAAATTTTTAAAAAAGTAAAGTTAATTGTCTAATTTACCCTTCTTAATACCTTTATTTTAAAATGAAAACTAAAACTTAATGCATGAAATAAAGACTAAAAGCACACGTTGAAATTCATAAACATACAAAGTTGAAACTAAAATGTAAAATAAATTTAGACAATTTCACATGTACAAATGGTAAGTTAAACCTATATATTTAATACTTTGTTTTGTTAACTTATATGATTTGTCAACTTAAAAATATTTATTATACTAAAAGATACAGCCCCTTAATTTATTGGGGCAATATCCATTAAATGTTTATAAGCCGGTGAGAATTGCTATTCAAGTGTTACACAACATCATCTAAGAATACAAATCATTCATGTCGTTACAGACCTTACCACTGCTGTATTTACAGCCTCAAAGCGGATGAACCAACCTAGATATATCTAAACATTTGATTTGGCCAAAAACCAATCTTCTAACAAATCGATTCAATTCCAATTTGTAAGTTTTTTTTATTTTAATTCTTCTCTTCCAATACGATTCAAACACGATCAAGTCAAGTGTTTCATTACAGCGATTCAAATACATACTATATACTATATGAATTCTATGTTAAAATATTTGGTAATTTTCTTTTTTGATTATGCAGGTTTAATTCAATCATCGCATCTAAACATTCATACGTTTTAATTTATCTTCCTTTACTTGGTTTGATGTCTAATTTGGTACTTCTAAATTTTCTATTGATTATGTATATGAGTGTGGTGAGATATAGTAGATCTAAAATATTGGTGTCATTTTTTCTATGTACATGTTTGTGCTAAAATTTGAAGATTAAAGATTAAAGGTTTGTAAGTCATTTAACGAGGGCAAGGTGTTTGATGAAATATTTGAAGGAATTTTACTAACATGGTATGATATCTTTTAAACCTTTTTAAAGCAAAATTGTTAATAACTAAAGTTTCTGAACATAATATCTAAGGCCTGTATGCATTATAACAAGACCTTTGGAGTACGAATATGTTATTTATTCGTAGAAGTACAAATATGGGCTGATGAGGTTGGTTGGATAAACACACCAGCTAACTATACTTAATATGATCCTTTTTAGCCATTAGTTATGCACAAGTTTACTTTAGTTGTTTTGCTTTAATTTTTGGTAGTGGACCATTATCTTTTGTGTATGAAGGTCACATGTACTTTCATAAGACTAACACAAGTTTACTTTAGTTGCGATTCAAAGTCTTGCTGCGGAGCTCGAAAGAAAAATATATGTGGTACCTTTCTTACCTTTGATTTTGTTGCAATATATCCCTTCACAATAGAAACATATATATGTGGTGCATTTCTTACCCTTCAAAAGAAAAATAACAGCCAGTCTTTCCAATTGAACGAACCATATTTTAGAGAGAAAGAACAGCTGGGATGTATTTAGCTTTGCCATATGCTTTTGGCAGGTATAATATTTTAATTTCTTAAGATATTTGTTCGCCATTCGACCCATTTTGTGCTACTAATTTGATTTGTGTTATGCAAGTTGTGATAGCAATCCCATGTATATTTGTTTATACTATCATTTATGGGATCATTGTATACGACATGATTGAGTTCGAATGTACAGTAGTCAAGTTCTTTTGGTAGCTGAAATGACAACACTATAAACATGTGCCATTAAGGTTTTCTAACCCTGTACATTTATAGACCCTGCACACTTTCAACATATTAATGACGTGTGCCATTGAGGTTTTAATTTTTCCGCACCTAATATGCAGATTGAAGTTTTTTGAAAACCAGAGCATTGATGTTGAAACAAAAAAATTGAGATCTAAGTACTTAAGGATTGGATTTCGTTAAAAAGGTAATTTGCTTAATTATGTTCCTAAATTATTGCAAAGTTTTGAATTTAAAGAAAAAATGTTATACGCACTTATGGTCGTAAATCGATTGTTATAATCTGTAAAAATGAATACATCAGTTTTCATTGCAAATTCATCATTTTTATCATAGGTTAATCATTAAGAATGGTCCTTTTTTATTTTGCAGATTAAGCAAAAGTATCAAACAAAAGGTATCTCTTTTTCCATTATTCAGAAAGTTTGAAGAGGAAATGGAGTCATATACAATAGCTTACACGAAGCTACTCACAGTAGATACCTTCATCTCAAAGAAGTTTGTTTTATCTCTCTTACTCACAGGGTAACAAGCAAGCAAGTAGCGGTCGTCGCTGGCACCAATCAAAGTATATAAGAACTGATTGGAATAGAAACATTTTGGAGATGGAAAACTTTTAAAAACTATATGTTGATTGTTATTTCAAATATGTAAGATTTAACTAAAACTCAAAAATAGGTTCTTTTTCTTAGAGTTTTGCAGAATTTTGATAGTTTACTTTAACTTCTATGTAGTTATTCGAAGAGCCCCTCACGAATTTAAAATTTCTTAGTTTGGAATTTCATGTTAAATACTTGAACTGAAACCAAGAAAATATAGAATGAAAGATTGTAAAGGGTTGCGAAAAGTGGTTGACTTTGATATACAGTTGAAGTCCGTAGAGTATCAATAGTACTGATATTAGCCCATATCATGATAAACCAGATACTAAAACTCATGAAACAATGATCATCTCCTAAATTCAAATTCGAGTCCAATCCAATAACTATAAATCTTAGAAATCTCTTTTTACTAAAATGTCTCAGAAAAATCTTCCGTTAACTCAAAACACAAGCACTCAACAACTACATACAATCCGTGTGCATCGCACGGGTCTGAATGCCTCTTATTTAATACTTTCCAATCAACTAAAAAAATATAATTAATACTAATAATATCTTAATCTTTACTATATAAAGACTATAACATTTTTCTAACTTTTGTGGTTAATCATAATTCACTAGACGAGTATCCATGCATAGCAACGAGATTTTATAGCGGCAGATAGTTATAGTGATATTTTGGTTACATAAAACACTTAACCAAAATATCACCATCGCTATATGCGAATATAAATTCTCGTTGCTATGCACGGGTACTCGTCTAATGTACCATACGTGTGTATTACTTTGATCTTTTAAATGAAAGTTTAGAGGGATTGGCACGAGGAGTTAAAGCCCATTGCGTCATCCTATAACGCGAACGGATAATGCAACACTCACACCCACCCTTGCGTCATAAGCTTTCATGGTAAACTTAATAGACGGTTTTATCTGGCACTTACTTTATCTTGTATTTGTGTTTTATTGGGTAGTGTGTGGGTCAGGGGGTATCATATAACTTGAGTGATGAGAGGAGAATGTTTTTAATTTAAGTTAAACATTTAGAATTATAGGAAAAAATGACGAAGTGACAACACTTTTTGCTATAACATGAGTCATATGGCTCAGGGGAACCTAGTACTCTTAGGCTACCCGCAGTGGTCGGTCAAACGGCATGTTGGAGTATGCTTGTGTCATAATATATAATTATACGGCTAGACATATGTAAGCCTATACGGTCACACACATATACACACAGGTACCACTTAATATATCGTGTCTATTGTATTTACAGTATATACATAACTTATGTAACCCATGATCAATATTAGGCTTCTAATTACTAAGCTAGTACTTAGTTTATTGGACTAGGCAAACAAATGATCAAGCCCATTTCAAGCCCATATGTGGCCGACCATGTAAGGGGATAACAAAGTGGGTTTTATTTCTTGATATGTACCAATTATTTAGTCATATCTGGAGATCAATTATGTAACAACTTACCAAGATTATCTCCCTTTCTCCGTCTCCCCAAAAGTGACGGAAACCAAGAACATTTTAGGGTTTCTTGGACTTTTGATCTTCTACCTTGAATCTAGTGTAGTTCAAGGCTTGTTCGAGGGTTACGGGCATCTACGGGGTATAAGGTGACGTGTAGTGTGTTTCTACATATAGGTGATCTATTTTGATCACTTGGGTTTCTAGCATAGATCATGTGGCGATTGTCTCCCTATGTGTCTGTCGAATCACGCTACAAAGGTATAACATTATTTGTTTATCATTAGATTAATCATATGGCTATATGGATCTGTTGATATGTGATTTGTCCGCTGCGTTTTATATTTATCTATATGATATTTATTTCTATAATCACCTATACTGGTATCACGAGCCATCATATATTGTCATATGATTATCCTGTATGCGTAATTGTGGCTAAAACGCGTGTTTTTGATAGTTTTATGAAACTATTATTAAAACAGCCCCTAGGGGTATTTTTAATGAAAAATTCGACCCTTGGAGGGTATTAAAATCTATGGTTTTTGATCTCATAACCACCAGTTACGTATACTTATATTGGTATTGTTATCGAGTACGTGTAAAATGGCCTAATTCGCGTGTTTTGGGACGATTCTTGAATCGGTTGTAAAACAGCCCTTGGGGCAATTATTTATGTAATTATATGATAATTAAAAGGTATTAAAATTAGTGTTTAATGACCCTAAGCCATATGTTACCCATCAATCGGGGTTTTAATTCTTGTTAATTAATTTCTTTGATTTTGTTGGCTAACGATTTATTTCTTATTATTTATTATGTTTCCATGAAAAATACATGCATGTTTGGCCATAGACTTAGCTAACACCTTGTTCATACATGATATTATTGTATTTTTATGTTTCGTATGCAAAGCCGATGAAAACCTTGACCATTTGTGACATGATTCGCTTATATTTGCATTTATTTTTAGTTTTGGGGTTTGCCATTGTTTTGGCTTCATTTGTATGTTTTTAAATTTGTTTTTTTTGCCATTGTTTGGGCACCTTAAATTAGTTAGATGATAGATAAAGTGTACTTAGTTATCTAGTTATTGTAACCGTTGCTTGGAATGGAATGGCGAAAGAGTTAAAGGCATAAAGTGAAATTCGAACATGCTGGAGTGACCTGTACTAAAAATGAATTTTCTGAAGTTCTATAATGATTCAGTAGCTGAAATTGTTTTTGCAGGTTCTTAACTCATGAGGCTACAACTTCTTCAATTGGAGCTCAGATTGAGGAAGACTCCTTCTAGGAGTTTCAGGCCCCTGAAGTCAGCTAAAAAAAATTCCTGGCAGATTTGGATATCATGTTCACCTAGGGTTCCATTTGCTCTTGATTGGCCTTGGAGAAAGTGGGAGACCTCCTCATGGTTGTGTTGGTTTACCCCTAGTTGACTCATTGGTTCCAATGATGGCTTACAAGACCAAGCATATGTTTATTCATCGGTTCAGGCTTTGCATACTTATGGTTGTGTGTTTGTGTATCTGCTTTCTATATATGCTTGGTATATATATAACTTGAAAATGTTTTTTTATTAAACTTAAAATGAAACACAAACCATTTTGAAACTAAATCCTTGATTTAGTGTAAGATTTAAATATGATTTGAAACTAAATCTTTGTTTTATATAAATAACACTTAATCTTGTTATATTTGTTATTTATTTTATGTATTGTCTAAACTAATATTTGTTCAACTTAGGTTATATATTAGTCTTTAAATTGGACAACTTGACACACATAAATTTAAAATAATGATTAGACTTAAGTTAAGAACAAGTAATGGATACCCGCGCTTCGTCGCGGGAAGTTTTGGTTTAACGTATGATGGTTATCAAGGCGCGTTTTGTCCCAAAAAAAAATGTGTAGTACCAATTTTTGAATAGTTGTTCTTGATTACAAAGTCAAAGGAATCAGAAAGTTACCCATACCATATTTTCACAACCTCCTTAACGTAGGTAACCCCAGCTCAGTTTTCGTATCATGGGCCAACAAAGGAGCAGCATGTTCCAATTTAACATGAACAATACGCCTGCATCTAATGTTTTTTGAAACGTAAAACAATAATTTATAAGAAGAAAATCCAAAGTTGTGTTTTAAAGTAAATTCAGATTTTCACCTTCAAGCTCTATGCTAGTTGATCCAACATATTGAATATCCGTTCCATCAGACACCACACGATTGACAGTTCCTCGTTCTTGAAAACCGTCATCAACAACTCTTGGCCGTCCTTTATTACGGTGTGTTTTTACATCTCGCCAAAGGTCTGATCGCCTGACTAATGTCAGTTGTATTCCGACGTTCAACTGCTCGCTATGATCTGTGTGAATCAAAGAAACCAAACATAAACAACACACACGAATAACTAATATTTCTACAAAAGCGACGAAGATAGCCCAAAAATGCAAGCACTTTAGAATCTTCAAATATAAACAACATATTATCATCTGTTGGATGTTTATGTGGTTGAACTTCACGGGTGAAAAATGGCTTCTGATTCATTCTGCTGGATGACGTGTGGTCAACGATAGTTGATAAAGTACTCGGAGTGGCATGTTCGGTCACCCTGTAATTTTGCGCTACACAAATAAGAAGAGAAAAAAAAGTATTCAGAACAAATGATCTAGTAAATCAACAATTAACATGGTCGAAAAATAAAAAACTTTGTTCTCACCTGTGTTAGTACATTACGTTTGATACGTGGGCTCAATGTCTGCTGAGATTCTCGGGTGACCTTCACAGGAATAGAAAAAGTAGAGAAGTTAGGTTCTCAAAAAAATAGCTCAACATAAAAGATATGATGTCTTATGAAACTGTTTACCGTTGTATAAACTTTTATATGCAAAAACCAATATGAGGAATACATTAAGCATACCTTTCTTCTGAAAAGTGTACCTTTTTTCAGGAAATATGAAGCATACGTTTCATTAAACGTGTGATCAAATAAGAAAATAAGGCGGCCAAATAAGCCCAGAAGCCGGTCAAATAAGCTAATGCAAACACTTCCCTTAGTACATATGGCAGATTAGCAATTTAAAGTAGTTGAACGAAATTGTTTATCCGATTATTTTTAAAGTCAATGAATACACAGGGGTGTTTGGCATAGCCTGATATGGGAAACTAAGTATCAATAAGCTCATAACTTAAAAAACCAAACTAATATTAGTTGTAGTTATATATAATTTTAAAGCCGAAAAGTTGACACTTGACATATATGTCCTGTATTATTGCAAAATAGGAGCGACCCATATCAACTTGTTTATCCATTTTGGCTAGTGATGTATCTGACCAATAGGATTCACATGATTGCGTCACTGGATAAATAATTAAATACCTATTTTTCCTAGCTAGTAGTTTCAGATGGATTATTTACATGGCTTATGCTTATTCACAAATCACAACAGCAATTTGTTTACTTATTCGTAGTGTTTGGATTGGTTTATCGGCTTATTGCACATATAGGCTAAGCCTTTTTTGAATACTAACTTATTTCACATATAGAACCAAGGTAATCAATCACGAAAAGTGATGATCATGTGCCTCGCACAACCTTACTCTCGAGTAAGGGTGTATCGGTTAGATAAACACAAACATGAGCATAAGTCGACGCCTAGTATAACAGTTTTGGGGGTGTTACAATGTTAAATCAAACTACTATAAAGAGGCCTATAAATTTAATAAAACCGCATTTTTCTACATTTTTATACACAATAAGCAAATCGAAACACTATTTCTTCATGTGCCTATATACATCATATAACCCTAAACACATTGATAGCATTAAAACACAAACCACTATAAAGAGTCCTATAAATTTAATAATCCCCAATAATCCCCAACCAAACACATGCATAAAGTGAAATAAAAAAATTAAAGAGATTGATTAAAAAGAAACAAAAAAACTTACCAAAGACCCAATTCTTGCAAAACTTTCATCAAATACTCTGTAGGCATCAATTCCATTTATACTTTTCACACCGAGTCTCCTAATCATCTTCTCGGACTTCCTAAAAGCCTCGTCAAACATGTTTTCCAGCACAGGCGAAACTGCTGCCTAAAATATATTTAAGCATGTGTAAATTTATATACAATATACCGCTTTTCATAAATAGGGTAGCAAGTAATCATCGATTGCAGCAGGTACGTGACTTACTTTAGCTTTTGCTTTTCTTTTAGAGGTTGTGGAAAATGAGCATCAGCGTATCCTTGTTCGAATTCGCAATGATTAGTCTGCGGCTGGCGTGCTTTTCCTCTAGCACTTCTAGCAATACATACACCTGTACATATATTTTTTTGAAAGTGAAACAACAATTAAGTATAAGAATAAACTCAAAAGGCATCTGAAATACTGAACGTAAAGGGTTTTACCTGACGAATCACCAAAACATGTTATTTTAAGATGCAACTTATCAGGTAGTAATACCTGACGAATCAATGTTTTAAAAGTCGGCAAAGCTTGCATAATGTTGTACACATTTGGTGAAGCTCAGAGTGGGCAGTAATCGAGAAAAGCGGAAACATCCGGTATGGGTGCAAACCTAATAGTTTGCCTGGCCAAAATGCGGACATTCATGGCTTTAATCAAACCTAGTCAAATTCATTACAACATCTTTTTATTCATAGTTACGATTTATAGTAACCACATCAGATTAAAAAATATATAGGGAAACAAAACATCAACAGGCGCACGCAATCATCAACATACGCATGTGAGCACCGCCATACCGCTATTTCTCAGGCTACCCGTAACACTCACATTTAACCTAAAAAAGTTATAGCATGACGATGAGATACAAAAATGAGATTAATGTAAATGTATCAATGAGGCTCAAGGAACTTAAGAATCGGGAAAAGTGAACATCTGCCATGGCTGTAAACATAATAATTTGCCTCGCCAAGACGCGAACTATCACAACTTTAATCATACCTGTCCTGAATCATCAAAGCCTCTTATAGTAAACATCTTCATTATTCCATCTCATAAAAAGGTAATGGGAGTCCAAAGAGACAGCTTGAGAGCCTATTTGGCACGCCCAAATCCTAAAGTAACGAATTCTCACAAAAAAGAAGGGTATACCAGCCATGGCTATAAATTTAGCAACTTGCCCTGCCAAGATGCCGATTACCTCAAGTTTATACATTTGCTCGCCAAACTCTAAAAATTTTGTTTATACACAGTCGACCGTAACCCATGACCACAATTTAACTCGCTTTTCTTTTAGCTTATTTTTCAGGCTATAAGCTTAATTACATGCGTGTTTTGTCTAATATAAGCTACAACAAACTCAACCAATTATCAATAAAAAAAAGTAATCTACAAACCTGCTACATCCATTCCCACTCAATACAAAACAATACTAATCCAACTCAAAGCCTCCCACACATAAAACTCGCAACACAGAGAAAGTCACTGCCATTTTCAACAATACCAACACCTTAAATCCAAACCCAAAAAACGATTCATTTTCGCTCTACCTTTAGTAAACCCAACCCCATCAAATTCCAAGTTAAACATATTTTAGTCTAACTAAATCATCAAAAACAAAGATACCCCAAATCGATATTCGAAATCAAAAATAACTCAAGACAAACTTACCAAAATTGATATGCTGGAACTTGTTTAATCAGAATTAATCAGCTGACATATGATGAAAGAAAGAGATAACCACTACCACAAATCATATCGCACCATCGATGTGAGAGTATGGCACCAAACAACAAATCCTCACACACATACCTAAGCTAACCAACGTTACACACCGATCATTATCGGCACACACCACCAACGGCGGCAACGAACAAATCGACGACAATAAAGAGAGTGTTAACGTATGTGTGGGCAGGCGGTAAAGCGAGATCTCTTAGTTTATGTGATGGTAGTGATGATCGAAGCAGCGACGGATCTCTAAATTGTGTGTTATATATGTTTTTATAGGAAACACTGTGTGTGTTTTTTCGAGTGGTGGGAGTATAGAAAAATAGGAGAGAAGTGGGTTGGGTATGTGTTGGATCTCTCCATCAAGAAATACGTATACCATTAAAAAATAATTGTTAGATGGATTAAAAAATTGTAAACACTGTTCATATAACTACAACCTCATTATTTTAGTCTTGGTACTGTAGCTTTGTGAGATGTTACTGTAGCTGTTGTGAGGCAATTGTTTATGACTTTTAGTATATAGTATAATGGTTTTAACTTGTGCTACGAAGGATGAATGCATGTTTCCTTGTACACACTTTTTGATCATGTATTCATCAAAATTTATACCCGTCACAAATTTAAGTCATGCCGTCCAATTATTGAGATCACTTGCAATTAATTTTCACATTGCGTGAGACGTAGGTGAATTGTAACTGATGTGTTTCAAAAGCTTTCAATTTATAAGACTAGAATTACCGATTATTAAATGGAAACACATGGGTAAAAGTATAACCCACGTATGTAGTATAATATTTTAGGTAAGACCAGGTCGTCCACAGGGATTTGATTTGTGTTCGAATAATCGTAGTGAAATAAACTTTAACAATTTTAAGATAATTTATGCTGGATTCAATAATGAGAAAGATGACTACTCAGATAGTTTTATATAATTCCTAAGCAATAGTGATGATTACGATCTCAGATTCGAGGTTGTTTAATTTATAAAAAGGTTTTCTCGTCAAAAAATGTTTTCACAAATTAATGCGTTTAACTTAAGACTTGTATTTAGTTAACTCGATTAAATGTGTCACTCAGATAATCCGTTACTATTATATCAAATCTATTTTGTTTATCAAATATCGTAAGCGGATTTCTTCAACCAAATGATAAAGACCGTAGACAAATCTTTAAAACCATATAACATACAACGGGTCTTTCGACCTATACCGTTATATGCATACAATCAAAGTTGATAATCAAAGTTGATAAGATAAGACATGATAGGATTTCACATAAGCTTAAGATTAAGAAGATCACAATGATACCAAATGCTTATTTATTATATTAACATCACTGAGTAGGCATGAGTGATTTAGCCTCTCATAGCTACGAATTTCATAACAAAATAAAGTAGAGAAACAAAAAACATACTATGCTTGGGTAGGAAAATGGATCAAACTCCACCCTTTACAAGTATTGGAACTTCACTAAACCTTTATTTTCTAAAAGCTAAGATATTGTTCTTCGTTCTTTGTCTTTGAATTCAGGTGTTGGTGAAGATATTTGAGAGAGATTGATGTGATGAAGGATATGAGGGATGCTTCAAATGGCTTGATTTTCGTCTCTATTTGTAGGATGATAAGGGGTCGAAGTGCGGCGCACATTCTAAAATGTGTGGCGTACTTAGCTTAAGTAGGTGCAAATATCATTAATGCTGCTGGGTAGTTCGGCGCACATTATTGGAAAACCGGCGCACTTGAGCGTATTTACTAACTTCATTTAATTCGTTGGGAAGTGCGGCGCACACACAGAAATGTGCTGCGTACTTCTGTGATTTTTGGCTTTTGTCTTTTCTTCTCTTCTAACTTGTCTTCCAATAAGCATAAACACTTGTATTTTGGACTTTTTGAACTCGGGATGTCTTCAAGTGAACATGCACATTTTTCATGCTATTAAGCACGGGATGTCTTCAAGTGAACATGCACATATTTCATGCTATTAACTATCAAAAGTTCACGAGAAATGATAAAATATATACAATAACTTGTCTTATGTGATTTTTGGCTTTTGTCTTTTCTTCTCTTCTAACTTGTCTTCTAATGAGCATAAACACTTGTATTTTGGACTTTTTGAGCTCGGTATGTCTTCAAGTGAACCTGCACATTTTTCATGCTATTAAGTACCAAAAGTTCACGAGAAATGATAAAATATATACAAATAACGCCGCCGAAAACATGTATAATTTAGGTGTTATCAAATCCCTCCACACTTAGCTATTGCTTGCCCTCAAGAAATTAAAGCGAGAAAACAAGATCATTTATCGTGACGTGGAGAAAAATTATATTTAACAAGTGTTTACTGATTTTAATAATTTTTCAGACATAAACATATAGCAGAGCACCTCACATAGGGAATGTGTTTGATTTATATTCACTCAAGTCACTCATATAGGGTTTATATTTGTGAAGTCACTCAACTGCACAGACATAATCTAGATAGCTATCATAGGCTTGTACAAGACACATACACATGGTCGTTGCGGCGTGAGCACCTAGACAAAATCTCAAAGAGGCAAAACATGATAATAATGAGAGTGAGTAACATGTACCGATTCCATGTGCTAAAACTTAAGCCTTATACTTTGAACTTTTATTCCCTATTTTTTTATACCAAATGGTGCGATAACTAAGGCTGGCACATAAGTTCTTTCATTGAGCATTTTTCTTTAATTTTGGATACTTCAGTGGGATATCACTAAAAAGGAGTGCTGCAGATACAGGAGTTACATGGAATTTATTTTACCTCTTATCATACGATTTTGTCTATAAATTAATCTCACTGCGGTTAATAAATGATGATCAAGCACAAGTTCTGAAGCTACTAAATTACCGGCTCACTCATATTAGTTTAACCAATACCAATGCTCAAGAAAAGGCGACAAACTACAAGTACACAGCCGTAACGACGGATAAGACACTTGCAATTGCATTCAAACCTTAACCCAAGAAAGCAAAAGGCAAAAATTATCTTAGGTATCAAAGATGGATACCCGAATTTCTCAAGATTTAAATTCTTACAATTTAGTGGACTGACTTTGTGTTAGTTATGATGTCAATCCGGTTGAATTTGCCTTACTAAGTGTATACATTTTTAATTTTTTAGAATAAAATCATATTTATATTAGTTTTGTTATAAAATATCAGTTGAAAACTTTAGCTAGATTGCAGGGCAAACATGGAGGAATATGATTAATTTTTCCTATTTGGTTTCCCCTCCACACTTAAGTTGAACATTGCCCTTAATGTGAGAACTGATAAAGATAAAGTAGGGAAAATTAAGGGAAAATGATACTTCCTGAGGCATAATTTGATGTTGATGGGAGAGCTTGTCTTTTGAGAAAATGCCATAATTTTCCTATCTGTAATATTACATGCAAAAGAATAAACAAACAAAACATACAAAAAGAAAAATATTTTTATTTTTTATAAGATAAAACAAAGGAGGAGGGACTCCTCCACACTTAGGTGGAACATAGATAAAGCACGGGTTGCCTCCCAAAAAGCGCTTAATTTTTAAGAGAGTCATTAGCTAGACTCGTACTTCGGGGGGTCTAGTTTTTGTGATAGAAGGGAGTGACTTCTTCCCTTTAGTCATTTTCTACTTCGTGGTAGAGCTTGAGTCGATGGCCGTTAACAATGAACGTCTTGCCGTCTTTTCCAGATAGTTCAACATATCCGGATGGGTATTGATGTTTTACTACGTATGGTCCAAGCCATCGAGATCTGAGTTTCGGCTGTTTAATTTTGTACTTAGAATGGAATAACAACACTTTGTTTCCATTTTTGAACTCTTTTCTCATTTTGAGTTTTCTGTCATACCAAGCTTTGGTTCTTGCCTTGTATAGTCGAGAATTTTCATACGCTTTATGTCTGAGTTCATCTAACTCGTGTAACTGGAACATTCTTTTCTCACTAGCGGGGATAAGATCTGGATTACAGTTTTTCAGAGCCTAGTATGCATGGTGTTCAATTTCAAAAGGTAAATGGAAGCTTTTACCATATAAGGGTTTGTAAGGCGTGGTTCTGGTTGGTGTTTTGTAAGCGGTTATGAAGGCCCACAAAGCATCATCGAGCTTTCTTGACCAAACAGCTGGATTATCTTACTGTTTTTCAAGGATTCTTTTAAGGGCTCTGTTAGTATTTTTAACTTGTCCGTACGTTTGAGGATGATATGATGGTGGGTAACTCCATATCTTTTCATAGTTTTTTCCATTATTTTATTGCAGAAATGAGTTCCTCGGTCGCTTATGAGAGCTTTGGGCATACCAAAATGGCAGAAGAGTTTTTTCAGGAATGAAATAACAACTCTGGCATCGTTCGTCGGTAAAGCTTGAGCTTCAGTCCATTAGGAAACATAATCGACAACGACTAAGATGCATTCAAATTTATATGATTTCGGGAATGGTCCTATAAAGTCGATACCCTAGATGTCAAAAGCTTCACATACTTGAATGTTATTTAAGGGTATTTCATCACGTTTGGACATATTCCTAGTTTTTTGACATGCTTCGCAAAGACGAACTAGAGTATGAGCTTCTTTAATGATTGTTGGCTAATAAAAGCCTGAGTCTAAGAATTTTTTAGCTGTGGTGTTTAGTTCATAATGTCTACCAGTAGGTCCGTGGTGACATTGATTAAGAATGGTACGAGTTTCTGGTCTTGAGATACAACGTCTAAACATACCGTCTGAACATACTTTGAAAAGGTAAGGATCTTCTTAAAAATAGCTTTTGAGGTCGGAAAAGTATTTGTTCTTTTGCTGGTACGTCATCACTTTAGGTATAATATCTCCCACCAAATTGTTTTCAAAGTCCGCGAACCATGGTGTGTCTTTGGTGGTTATTTCCATAAGAGTTTCGCTAGGAAAGTTATCGTTTACATCACTGTCATCTCTTGTCTCATCATTATCAATCCGAGATAAGTGGTCGGTGACAACATTTTCTGTACCTTTTTTGTCTTTTATTTCGATATCAAATTCTTACAATAGCAGAATCCAATGTATAAGACGTGGCTTAGCATCTTGCTTTTTGAATAGGTATCTTAAAGCTGAGTGATCGGTGTAGACAATCATTTTGGATAATATCAGATAGGGTCAGAATTTGTCGCATGCAAATACTACAGCCATTAGTTCTTTTTCAGTAACCGTATATTTTTGCTCAGCTGCATTAAGGGTTTTGCTTGCAAAATAGAGGGGATGAAAGTGTTTTCTATCTTTTTGACCTAAGACTGATCCAACTGCGAAATCACTTGCATCACACATAAGCTCTAATGGAAGGTTCCAATTTGGTCTTACGATCACAGGAGTACATGTGAGTTTTTCTTTTAATGAATTAAATGCTTTGTGACATTCGTCATTGAATTCGAATGGAGTAACTTTTTCAAGGAACTTAGTTAGAGGACGGGTAATTTTCGAGAAGTCTTTGATGAAGTCGGTAGAAACCGGCATGTCCTAGAAAACTTCTAATGCCTTTGACATTAGTAGGAGGTGGAAGCTTAAAGATTATGTTAATTTTGGCTTTGTTAACTTCAAGGCCTGCCCCGGACACTTTGTGTCCAAACACAATTCCTTCTTTAACCATAAAGTGACATTTTTCCCAGTTAAGGACAAGATTTGCATCTTTGCAACGTTGAAGCATTTTATCGAGGTTATTTAGACAGTTATCGAAGGAGTTTCTAAAGACTAAAAAATCATCCATGAATACTTCCACGGATTCTTCAATCATGTCATGAAAGATAGCTAACATGCACCTTTGGAAAGTAGCGGGAGCATTACATAAGCCGAAAGGCATTCGCTTGTATGCGTATGTTCCGAAAGGGCATGTGAAGGTTATTTTTTATTGATCCATAGGGTCGATTGGTATTTGAAAATATCCAGAAAAACCATTGAGAAAACAGAAATATTTATTTCCTGCGAGTCTTTCTGAAATTTGATCCATGAATGACAAAGGAAAGTGGTCTTTTGCGGTTGCTTCATTGAGTTTACGATAATCGATGCATACTCCCCAACCCGTAACAGTTCTTGTTAGTACAATTTCATCTTTTTTGTTGGTGACTACTATAATACTGCCTTTCTTTGGTACACAGTGAATGGGAGTTACCCAAGGGCTATCGACGATTGGATATATAATATAAGTGTCGAGAAGTTTAATGATTTCTTTTTAAATGACTTCTTGCATATTCGAATTTAATCGTCTTTGTTTTTGAACAACTAGCTTTTGTCGTCTAAGAGCTTAATTTTATGTTTACAAAAAGATGGATAGATCCCAGGAATGTTTGTTGTTTTCCAAGCAAAGGCTTGCTTGTGTCTTTTTAAAACAGAGATGAGCTTATTTTTATTTTGCTCAGAAAGCTGGGATGATATGATTACAGGAAGAAAAGAGGGTTCTTCTAAGAATACATATTCTAAGTTACCTGGAAGAGGTTTGAGTACAAGGTCTGAAAGAGGTTCTTTGAGAGACGTTTTGATTTTATAATCAGGGTTAAAGGTGATCTTTCAAATGGCGGTTCTTCGGTGTTGGATTCAGATTCAGAGTTTCCTTTGATATTCATAGCCATGAATTCATCGAATTTAACAAAGAGTTTTTCTTCGAGGATGGTTTCTTTGATGGAATGAAGGATTTCACTCCCTTCATCGAGAAGAGCATCAAAATCTGCTTCTAAGATTTCGTCAATAACGTCAATACTGAAACATGTATCATCATTTGAGTAGGAGTGTTTCATCGTGATATCGATGTAAAAGATCATTCGTTCAGTACCAACTCCAAGATTGAGTTATTTTTATTTTACTCGAATTACTGCATCGACAGTATGGAGGAAATGTCTCCCTAAACTGTCTTCTTACATTTCGAGAATAACGAAATCCATAGGAAAAGTGAATTTACCAACTTCAACCAGCATATTTTCAGCTATTCCAATAGGGTGTTGGAATGATCGGTCAACTAATCTTACGCTCATTTTAGTAGGTTTGAGAGTTTCGAGAGATAATTTAGCATATAAAGAATATGACATGAGATTAATGCTAGCACCAAGGTCGGCTAAAGCATTGCATGAGAAAGCTTTGCTGAAGTTACATGGAATAAGAAAACTTCCGGGGTCTCCAAGTTTAGGTGGAACCTTGTTTTGAATCATAGCAGAACTTTCATCGCTAAGGAAAGCGGATGAGATTTGTTCGAGTTTGTGCTTATTTCTTACGAGTTCCTTGAGAAATTTCCCATAGTTTGGAATTCCTGCTAAAACATCGAAAAGAGGTACGTTGATTCGAACGGCTCGAATCATGTCGAGGAATTTTCCATACTGGGCTTCCATTTTCTTTTTTCTAAGGCGTTGAGGATATGGAATTTTTGGTTTATATGGTTTAGGTATCAGGTTTTTTTTGACAAGTTTTGGAGTTTAAGATGTAGGTTGAGGTACATATTCCTCATCTTTATCCTCACTATCGAAGTTGATAGGAGTTTCAGAATCATTTTGTTGATCATTTGGGTTGGTAGATGGGTCATAGGATTTACCACTCCACGTATTACAACATTTATATGCTCGTTTTGAGCTTGCGATGCTTGATAAGGTTTGGATCCTTTTGGGTTTGATTGAGTGTTACTAGGAAGAGATCCAGAAGGTCGAGCAAATTGCTTGTCAGCTAATCTGTCAAATTTAACTTTGAGATTTTGGATCGAGGCTTGATGAATTTTGGTTGTTGTTTCGAGTTTAGTTTTAAGATCCTTAAAAGTGTCTTTGACAAAAGAATTGGTCGAGTGTTGAGCTTTTATGGAATCACTTAATTATTTTTAAAGGTTAGGTTTATCAACAGAATTGGATTGATAGTTATCTCGATTGTAATTGTTTATTCCGCTTGAATGGCAATTATCGCAATTAGAGTCACGGTCGCGGTAATCATTGTAAAAACGTGTGCGACAGAAAGTTTGCATGAATTTGGCTTCTTCTTCAAGAGACATAGGTGTGTCATCATCATTATGATCGGGGTTTGGTTGTTTTAAACGAGATTGGAATTCTTTATACTGAGCATCCATTTTCATGGTCATGGCATCTATTCGTGTCATAATTTTATCAGTATCAAAATTACTGCTACCTTCATCGGCGAAAGCAAAAGTTTTCTTTAGAGATGATTTTGTTTTTTGGTTTTTAGCCCAATCGAGCTTGAGTAAGACTTTATCTTCGAGGAGTTGATAAGCTTGGTTTGGTATTTTATAGAGGAAAATACCACTAGCTGCGAAATTAAAAACTTCTTGGGTTACTTCGTTGAGACCGTGGTAAAAGATTTTAAGGATATTGCCTTTGGACAGATTCTGACCATGGCAATTTCTGAGCATTTCTTTCATACAGAGCCAAGCTTCGGTTAAGGTTTCATTTTCATGTTGAGAAAAGGCTCGGATTTCTTCGAGGAATCATTCAAAAAGAGCTGGGGGAAAGAATCGGCTTATGAAGGCGGTGCGAAGTTCAACCTATGTTTTGATGTTTCCTTCGTTGAGTTTGTCAAGCCAGGTTTTTGCTTCACCCATGAGTGATAGGGGAAACATCATCAGGCGGACGACTTCATTTTTGATGTCTCTATATTTAAAGATATCACATATTCTAAGAAATTCATGAATGTGTTTGTGCAGATCAGTTTTAATTCTACCATTAAATTGGTTTCCTTTGAGGAGAGTCAAGTGGTTACGTTTAATGGTGAATTCGTTTGCGGTTTTAGGAATGGTAATTACGGAACCAGGAGTCAGAGCGATAACACGGTCGACAGCCCACATAGGTTCGTCATCCATTGGGTTGTAATTCTCAAGAATATGAAGAAAGTGATGGAAATAGTTGATGTCAAGAATGGGTAGGTAGATAATTCTTGGTTGTGTAGGTTGTTCGTCCCTTCGTTCGAAAGGGACTCTCCTATTTCGTTGATAAAGTCTACGATTCAGGGTTCGTTCAGGTTTAGGGAGTGGTTCAACAAGTTTATAGTTGGAAGAACGTGTATGCATCCAAGGGAGTTTTTTATTTATTTTTAAGAACGTTTTTAGGAAAAAACGTTTGACTGCGAAATGTGCAGAAGGTGGATGGAATAGTTTATTTTTTTGTTCAGTTTGCCAGAAAATTGTACGACAATTTTGAAAAAGAAAATGATTAAAAATATTTCAAGAATTGATTACAGAACAACTTTAAATCCCCGACAGCAGCGCCAAAAACTTTGATGTGTTTTAAAAGCTTTAAATTTATAAGACTAGAATTACCGATTATTAAATGGAAACACACGGGTAAAAGTATAACCCACGTATGTAGTATAATAATTTAGGTAACACCAGGTCGTCCACAGGGATTTGATTTGTTTTTGAATAATCATAGTGATATAAACTTTAACAATTTTTAGATAATTTGTGCTGGATTCAATAATGAGAAAGATGACTACTCGGATAGTTTCATATAATTCCTAGGCAATGGTGATGATTACGATCTCAGATTCGAGGTTGTTTAATTTATAAAAAGGTTTTCTCGTCAAAAAACGTTTTTACAAATTAATTCGTTTAACTTAAGACTTATATTTAGTTAACTCGATCAAATGTGTCACTCAGATACTCCAGTTACTATTATATCAAATCTATTTTGTTTATCAAATAACGTAAACGGATTTCTCCAAACAAACGATAAAGACCGTAAACAAATCTTTAAAACAATATAACATACAACGGGTCTTTCAACCTATACCGTTACATGCATACGATCAAAGTTGATAAGATAAGACATGATAGGATTTCAACATAATCTTAAGATTAAGAAGATCACAATGATACCAAATGCTTATTTATTATATTAACATCACCGAACAGTCTTGAGAGATTTAGCCTCTTATGGCTACGAAGTTCATAACAAAATAAAGTAGAGAAACAAGAAACATACGATGCTTGGGTAGGAAAATGGATCAAACTCCACCCTTTACAAGTATTGGAGCTTTAATAAACCTTTATTTTCTAAAAGCTAGGATATTGTTCTTCATTCTTCGTCTTTGAATTTAGGTGTTGGTGAAGATATTTGAGAGAGATTATTGTGATGAAGAATATGAGGGATGCTTCAAATGGCTTGATTTTCGTCTCTATTTATAGGCTGAGAAGGGGTCTATGTACAACGCACATTCTAAAATGTAAAGCATACTTAACTTAAGTCGATGCAAATATCATTAATGCTGCTGGGAAGTACGGCGCACATTCTTGGAAAACCGGCGCACTTGAGTTTATTTACTGACTTCATTTAATTCGTTGGGAAGTGCGACGCACACACAAAAATATGTGGCGTACTTCTGTGATTTTTTGCTTTTGTGTTTTCTTCTCTTCTAACTTGTCTTCCAATAAGCACAAACACTTGTATTTTGGACTTTTTGAGCCCGGGATGTCTTCAAGTGAACCTGCATATTTTTCATGCTATTAAATACCAAAAGTTCACGAGAAATGATAAAAATATATACAAATAACACCGCCAAAAACATGTATAATTTAGGCGTTATCAGTAACCCAATGTGATTATTCTCTATGCGTGAGACCTAGATAAATTTTTACATGTTCTTAAATTGGATGACTTAATCGAGTTAAGCAGGTAAGATCCTTAACCCAAGGCGATGATGGGACTAAATTTCCAAGCTTGACTTTAGTAGCTTATTCACTAGTTCCATGAGTCCTATAGGATCTAAGAGTTGCACATGTCCTGCAATTGGTGAACGCCACCTACCTATTGAATCTACCATTGCTAGCAGATCAACTAATGTGATGGTGGAACCTCAATGAGGATCTTAGCCTTTTCGTAAAATTAATTGTTTTAATATTGTAAACTTGGGTAGTTAATTTTAAAAAGGATAAATTATTGAAAGTACTAAACTTTTGACCTTTTTTTGTTTTGTAGATGACAACAAATCAAACCACAAACAACTCAATCAGGTCAATTCTTGAAAAGAATAAATTGAATGGTAGCAACTTTTTAGACTGGATCATAACCTGAGGATTGTCCTCAAGTATGAAAAAAAGTTGCACTATCTGGAAGAGGCATTACCTGAAGTGTCTCCTGCTACTGTTTGTAATGCCTACACTCGTAGGGTTGCTAAACAACAACAAGTAGCTTGTCATATGTTGGCGAGCATGACCCTTAAGATCCAAAAGAACTTAGAGGATCGTATTGCATTTGACATCCTACATGAACTAAAAACAATATTCCAACAACAGGCTAACCAAGAATTGTTCGAAGCTGTCAAGGCATTTCATGCTTACAGGCAAGAGGAAGGCCAATCTATTAGCAATTATGTGTTAAAGAAGAAAGGCTACTTGGACCAAATAGATCGCCTTGGTTACCATATGCCTCTAGTTCTTGGTGTGAACTTGATTCTTACTTCACTCTCTAAGGACTATGACTAGTTCATTGAGAACTATAACATGCATAGCATGGGGAAGACCATAACTGAACTGCATGCTATGCTGAAACTTGCAGAGAATGGTATACCCAAGAAAGCTCTGGCTGTCTTAGCTATAAGGCAAGCTCATATCTAGAAACCTAAACCGCAAGCTCGAGGCAAAGGAAAGAACAAGGGCTAAAGTAAGTTAGTTTACGACCCCAAGCACAATCCCTCTACTTGCAAAAAAGGAGCATCCTGCTAAGGAAGCAGAGTGCCATCACTGTCACAAGCTTGGACAATGGAGGAGGAACTGTCCTTTTTATTTAACAGAGTTGAAGAAGAACAAAGCTAGCACGTCTAACACATCAAGTATCTTCACTATAGAACTCTACTCATTTCCTAAAACTAATTCCTGGATTTATGACACTGGTTGTGGTACTCACATTTTTAATACAATTCAGGGGCTTTGGGGAATTCGAAAGTTGAAAAAAGGTGCTTTGGATCTGTACGTTGGCAATGGCAATCGTGTAGCTATCGAAGCCATAGGGAGCTTTGATCTTCTCCTCCCTAGTAGAATGGTTCTTGTATTAGACAATTGTCATTTTGCACCCTCTATTACTAGAGGGGTTATTTCACTTTCATGTTTATGGGATAATGGTTTTCTTCATAAATTTATGGATTATGGTGCTATTTTAGTTTCTAAGGATAACTTGTTTTATTTTAATGTTATTCCTCGTGATGGTATTTTTGAGATTAATATGCATAATCATGTATCAAATGAGCGTTCTATTTACACATGTATCAACAAGAAATCCAAGCACAACTTGGATTATACTTTTCTATGACATTGTCGTCTTGGCCATATAAACAAGAAACGCATTGTAAAACTGCAACACGATGGTCTTCTTAAGTCAATTGACGATGAGTCTTTTAACGTATATTAATCTTGTATATCTGGTAAGATGGCAAGAAAGCCTCTTAATGGGTCAAAATGCAACACAATCCATCTATTGTACACTAACTTTTCACAAGCTTTGGTTCATTGAAGCTTTTTGCAACAAGTCATCGAGTATCACATCAGCCATTGCATCACCTACCTCTCACTTATTCCCATATTTAGCCTAAACCTAGTCAATCATCTCTTCAGTAACTACCAAATTAGACCAATTAATACCCTTTGAAAAATCCGCCATTTATTGCAAAAAACTAGAGTTCTTGGATGAATTATGGGATTTCACAATTATTATATATAAATTAACTGATTACGACATTGGTTGTCAGGTGTAGGGGTTATATGTGTAAAAAAACTGAGTGTTGCAAAAATGTCCCTAAGGTGTTCTATGGAAAGGAATGGACAAAAATGCCCTCGTGAGGTACGTGAGGCTCTTTTACGGTGCTATTGGACAGCAATAAGGTCAAATGATAGGTCAACCCAATTATGGACAACCACAAATACGACTGGTGTAATTAAATATGTTTTATGACCAAAAGTGTAGTTGTGTATAAACTACGAGGACTACTTATGTAATTAACTCTTAAAAATATAGATGATGACAAGATTTCTCATTGTAGAGTGACAAAAACGTAATATCTCCAAAAAGCTATCTTTTATATAATAAAGCAAAACCCAAAGTGAGGACTTTCGTATTTCAAATAAAAAGAATGTTTCTTTATTAGGTAACGTTCTCTTAATTTTTTTTTAAGTTTTAATTATTTATAGCATGGTACCCGCGCAAAGCAACGGTTTTGGGGGCATTAAAAACAAAAAAAACTAAAAATTAATAAAAATATATCAAAATTGATGTTGAATTACCACAAGATTTTAAAAAATATGCTGAAATTATATCATAAAAAAAGATAAAAAGATATTTCAATTTAAAAATAAATGTGGTTTTTTAATTAAGAAGTGACACATGTCACTCTAAGACGTGGTTCCCTAAAATAAGATGGATGGTCAAGATTACACATCCTTATATTTCCATAATACGTAAGTTTAAAAGTTTGATTTTTTAAGTTTTTCTAAAAATAAAATGTCCTAAATGCTTTATAATATAGTATATTATAATTAGAAAAAAGTTAAATCTTTCTTTATTTGATCAAAATCTATAAATAATTCGTTTCCATACTTTTTTCAGAAACAATGATAACGCCTAAATTATACATGTTTTCGGCAATGTTATTTACATATATTTTATCATTTCTCGTGAACTTTTGGTACTTAATAGCATGAAATATGCACAAGTTCACTTGAAGACACTCTGAGCTTAAAAGGAATAAAGATCAAGTGTTTATATTCATTGAAAAGCAAGTTAGAAGAAAAGAAATGACTAAAGCTAAAAATACCAAGAAGTACGCCGCACATTTCACCATGTACGTCACACTTCCTATCGAGTTTAAGAATTAAAGAGAATTAAATGAAGGCTGCATTAACTCACCAAGTACGCCATTTCTATATGTACGCCGCACTTCTCAACAATCATTAATGAAGTTTGAACCGACATAGGCTAAGTACGCCACACATTTTAGAATGTGCGTCGCACTTAGACCCCTTCTCAGCCTATAAACAGGGACGAATTTCACACCATTTGACATATCCCACACATTCTTCCTCACTTTAATCTCTCTTAAATATCCTCCCAAATCCCTGAATTCAAAGACAAAGAACGAAGAACACCATCATAGTATTTAGCAAATAAAGGTTGTAGTAAGATTCGATACTTGTAACGGGTGGAGTTTAATCCATATTCTTACCCAGACATAGTATGTTTCTTGTTTATCTTCATTATTTTGTTATGAACTTTGTAGGCATGAGAGGCTAAATCTCTCATGACTACTCAGTGATGTTAAAATAATCTTAAGCTTATGTTGAAATCCTATTGTGTCTATCTTATCAAATTTGATTATCAACTTTGATTGTATACTCATAACGGTATAGGTCGAAAGACCCGTTGTGAACTATATAGTTTTGAAAATTTGTCTATGGCCTTTATCGTTTGAAATGAGAAACTCACTTACGTTATTTGATAAACAAAATGGATTTGATATAATAGTAACTAGATTATTTGAGTGACGCATTTGATCGAGTTAACTAGATATAAGTCTTAAGTTAAAAAAGTTAATTTGTGAAAATGTTTTCTGATGAGAAACCCTTTTTATAAGTTAACGTACTAAATCTGAGATCGTAATTATCACCAATGCTTAGGAATTATATGAAGCTATCCGAGTAGTAATCTTCATCATTGTTGAATCCAGCATCATTTATCCTAAAATTATTAAAGTTTATTTTAACTCTGATTATTTGAACACAAATCAAATCCCTATAGACGACATGGTCTTACCTGAAATATTATACTACATACGTAGGTTATACTTTTACCTAGTGTGTTTTCCATTTATAAATCGGTAGTTTCAGTCTTATAAATTTAAAGATTTTTAAACACATCAAAAGTTTTTTGCACCGCTGCTGGGGATTTTAAAGCTGTTATGTAATCAATTTTTAAAATATTTTTTAACCATTTCTTGTTTTTTCAAAATCGCCGTACAAGTTTCTGGCAAAGTGAACCAAAACAAATTCTCCCTTGGATGCATTTACGTGCTTCCAACTCTGAAGTTGTTGAACCACTTCCTGAACCTAACCGAACCCTGCATCAAAGACTTCATCGATCAAACACGAGAGTTCCATTCGAACAAAGAAACAAACCACCTGCACAACTAAAAGTTGTTTATGCTCCGATTCTTAACATCAACTATTTTCGTTACTTTCTTGATATCCTTGAAAATTACAATCCAATGGATGATGAAACAATGTGGGCTGCCGACCGTGTTGTCGCTCCGACTCCCGGTTCTGCAATTACCATTCTTGAAACCGCAAATGAATTAACTATTAAAGGTAACCACTTGACTCTCGTTAAAGGAAACCATTTTGATGGTAGAATTAAAACCAATCCGCACAAACACATTCATGAATTCCTCAGAATCTGTGATATGTTTAAATACAGAGACACCGAAAATGAAGCCGTCCGCCAATGATGTTTCCCCTATCATTCACGGGTGAAGCAAAAACATGGCTGGATGAACTTAACAATGAAACTATCGAAACCTGGGATGAACTTTGCACCGCTTTCATTAGCAGATTTCCCCCCCAGCTCTTTTCGATCAACTCCTCGGAGAAATCCGAGCCTTTTCTCAACATGAAAATGAAACCTTAACCAAAGTTTGGCTCTGTATGAAGGAAATGCTCAAAAATTGCCATGGTCACAACCTATCCAAAGGAAACATCATTAAAATCTTTTATCAAGGTCTCAATGAAACAACCCAAGAAGTTCTAAATGCCGCAACTGGTGGTATTTTTCTCTATAAAACACCAAACCAAGCTTATCAACTCCTCGAAGACAAAGTCTTACTCAAGCTCGACTAGGCTAAAAACCAAAAACCAAAATCATCTCTAAAGAAAACTATTGCTTTTGCCGATGAAGGTAGCAGTAATTCTGACACTGACAAAATTATGGCACGAATGGATGCCATGACCATGAAAATGGAGGCTTAGTATAAAGAATTCCAATCTCGTTTAAAACAACCAAACCTCGATCATAACGATGATGACAAACCTATGTCTCAGAAAGAAGAAGCCAAATTCATGCAAACTTTCCGTCGTACTCATTTTTACAATGATTATCGCGATCGTGATTCAAATCGTGATAACTGGCGATCGAGCAAAAGAAACGATTACAATCGAGACAACTATCGATCTAACTCTGATGATAGACTCAACCTTCAAAAACAATTAAGCGATTTCATAAAATCTCAACACTAGACCAATTCCTTTGTCAAAGGCACTTTTATGGATCTCAAAACTAAACTTGAAACAACAACTAAAAGTCATCAAGCATCGATCTAAAATCTAGAAGCTAAATTCGACAGATTTGCTAACAAGCAATCTGGTCGACCTTCTGGATATCTTTCTAGTAACACTTAACCAAACCCAAAAGGTAGCTCATCAAAACCTTATCAACCACCGCATCCTCAAAACAAGCATGTAAATTCCGTATTTACGTGGAGTGGTAAATCCTATGACCCACCTATCAACCCAAATGATCAACCTAACGATTATGAAAATCCTATCAATTTCGATAGTAATTGTGATGATGAGGAACATACACCTCAACCTAAATCTCAAGCTCCAAAACCTGTCAAAGAAACTCTGATACCTAAACCATATAAACCAAAAATCCCATATCCTCAACGACTGAGAAAAGAAAAAATGGAAGCCCAATATGGTAAAAACCTCGATATGATTCGAGCCGTTAAAATCAATGTACCTCTTGTCGATGTTTTAGCAGGAATGCCAAACTATGGAAAGTTTCTCAAGGAACTCGTAAGCAATAAGCACAAATTTGAATAAATCTCATCCACTTTCCTTAGCGATGAAAGTTCCGATATGATCCAAAACAAGGTTCCGCCTAAACTTGGAGACCGTGGAAGTTTTCTTATTCCATGTAACTTTAGTAAAGCTTTCTCATGCAATGCTTTAGCAGACCTTGGTGCTAGAATTAATCTCATGCCATATTCTCTATATGCTAAATTATCTCTTGAAACTCTTAAACCTACTAAAATGAGCGTAAGATTAGCCGACAGATCATTCCAACACCCTATTAGAATAGCTGAAAATATGCTTGTTAAAGTTGGTAAATTCACCTTCCCTGTGGATTTCGTTATTCTCAAAATAGAAGACAGTAAAGTTCCTCTAATCTTAGGGAAACCTTTCCTCCATACTGTCGATGCAGTAATTTGAGTTAAACAAAAACAGCTCAATCTTGGAGTTGGAACTGAACGAATGACCTTTCGCATAGATTTTGTGATGAAACACTCTTATTCAAACGATGATACATGTTTCAATGTCGACGTTATTGATGAAATCTTAGAAGAAGATTTTGATGCTCTTCTTGATGAAGGAAGTAAAATCCTTTATTCCATTGAAGGAACTATTCTCGAAGAAAAATTCTTTGCTGAAATCGATGAATTCATAGCAATGACCATCAATGAAAACTCTGAATCAAAATCTAACACTGAAGAACCACTAATCGAAAAGATCACCTTTAACACCGATTATAAAATCAAAACATCTCTTGAAGAACCTCCTACGGATCTTGAACTCAAACCTCTTCCTGATAACTTAGAATATGTATTCTTAGAAGAACCCTCGTTTCTTCCTGTGATCATATCATCCTAGCTCTCGGAGCAAATAAAAATAAACCCATCTCTGTTTTAAAAAGACACAAGCAAGACTTTGCTTAGAAAACAACAGACATTCCTAGAATCTATCTGTCTTTTTGTAAACATAAAATTCAACTCCTAGACGACAAAAAGCCAGTCGTTCAAAAACAAAGACGATTAAATCCAGATATGCAATAAGTTGTTAAAAAGGAAATCGCTAAACTTCTCGACACTGGTATTATAAATCTAATCGTTGATAGCCCTTGGATAAGCCCCATCCACTGTGTACCCAAAAAAGGTGGTATCACAGTTGTTACCAACGAAAAAGATGAACTTGTACCAACAAGAACCGTTACGGGTTGGCGAGTATGCATCGATTATCGTAAACTCAATGAAGCAACCGCAAAGGACCACTTTCCTTTGCCATTCATGGATCAAATGTTAGAAAGACCCGCAGGAAATAAATACTTCTGTTTCCTTTACGGGTTTTCTGGATATTTTAAAATACCAATCGATCCTATGGATCAAGAAAAAACAACCTTCACATGTCCTTTCGGAACATACGCTTATAAGCGAATGCCTTTCGGTTTATGTAATGCTCCCGCTACTTTCCAAAGTTGCATGTTAGCTATCTTTCATGACATGATCGAAGAATCCGTGGTAGTATTCATCAACGATTTTTCCGTCTTTGGAAACTCTTTCGATAACTTTCTTAATAACCTCGATAAAATGCTTCAACGTCGCAAAGACACAAATCTTTTCCTTAACTGGGAAAAATGTCACTTTATGATTAAAGAAGGAATTGTGCTTGGACACAAAGTGTTCGGTGCAGGACTTGAAGTTGACAAAGCAAAAATCGACGTAATCTCTAAGCTTCCACCACCTACTAATGTCAAAGGCATTAAAAGTTTTCTAAAACATGTTAATTTCTACCGACATTTCATCAAAGACTTCTCGAAAATTACCCGTCCTCTAACCAAACTGCTTGAAAAAGATTCTCCATTAGAATTCAATGACGAATGTCATAAAGCATTCAATTCATTGAAAGAAAAACTCACATGTGCTCCTGTGATTGTGAGCCCAAACTGGAATCTGCCATTTGAGCTTATTTGTGATGCAAGTGATTTTGCAGTTGGAGCAGTCTTAGGTCAAAAAGTTGAAAAACACTTTCACCCAATCTATTTTGCAAGCAAAACCCTTAATACAGCTCAGGAAAATTATACAGTTACTGAAAAAGAATTGATAGCTGTAGTCTTTGCATTTGACAAATTTTGACCCTATCTGATATTATCCAAAATGATTGTCTACACCGATCACTCAACCCTTAGGCACATATTCAAAAAGCAAGATGTTAAGCCACGTCTTATATGTTGGATTCTGCTATTGCAAGAATTTAATTTCGAAATAAAAGACAAAAAAGCTACAAAAAACGTTGCTGCCGACCACTTATCTCGAATTGATAATGATGAGACAAGTGATGACAGTGATGTCGACGATAACTTTCCTGGAGAAACTCTTATGGAAATAACCACTAATGACACACCATGGTTCGCAGACTTTGCAAACTATTTGGTGGGTGATGTTATACCTAAAGGGATGACGTACCAACAAAATATCAAATTTTTCTCTGACCTTAAAAACTACTTTTGGGAAGATCATCACCTTTTCAAAGTATGTTGAGACGCTATAATCAGACGATGTGTCTTAGAAACAGAAACTCGTACCATTCTTGATCAATGTCACCACGGACCTACAAGTGGACATTTTGGACCAAACACCGCTGCTAAAAAAGTCTTAGACTCAGGCTTGTACTGGCCAACAATCATCAAAGAAGCTCATACTCTTGTTCGCCTCTGCGAAGCATGTCAAAAAACAGGGAATATATCCAAACGTGATGAAATGCCCTTAAACAGCATTCAAGTGTGCGAAATTTTGAACATATGGGATATCGACTATTAGTCAATATATTTTTGTATAGTGTTTCATGATAATTTCTATTTATTGTAGTAGGCCCAGTTATGCATAAGTGGCCCAGTCCATATGAATTTCCAGAATAATCTCTATATGTCTATATATTGTGATTGATTTTGGAATAATAACCAAGGAATCAATTACCCTTCAATATGGTAATCAAAGCAATAATCAATCCTCTCCTAAAATCCCTCTAACAAACCACTCGTTTATTTTGCCCCATAAATTATCACCATCAAAGTAATTCATTAAAGAATATCAAATCCATTAAAAAAACTCATAACTTCACGTCATGCACCATGGCATAATTCCTCTCATAGATATATATTTCAAAACTTAGCTACTTGTTTGCTTGCTGCCTCACATCCTATTCACGTTAAAAATTCAGACTTCCCATAATAATAACAACACCACATCCAACCTCTCCCTAAAGTTCTCTCTATATCTCTCGACTACAGTAATCTCAAATCATCTCTAATTGTATTTTTTTCTATCTTTTCTTCACTTAAATCTTCAATTCTAGCAGCCATTGTTGAATTTATTTGGTTTTATATCAAATAAAATCAATAGTTTAATTGATTGGTTAAGAAAGAAGGTGTATCGCATCATTTAATTTCAATATGTTCACCTGTACTCTAGCCCAATATGTGGCCCACAAGACTAATGTTGCTCAACAGTTTACACCACAAAGGCATTACAGATTGCCACATCCTGATCAAGGTATACTCGGTCCCGCTCCGGCTATCTATGCATCCAAGCCTACTACTTTACCAAGTACGTTTAACACTATGCCGCTGCAAGACTCGACTTGGCACATAGATTGCCTTTTCTTATTTAAATTTTAATGCAAGTAATTTAAGTACCATTTTTGATAAACGCTTATTTCCATCTGTTCACGCTGGTGATGGAAAGTCTATTCTCGTCACCAACACAGGCCATAGCATTATTCCTTCCCATCATCGCCCACTTCATCTTCATAATGTTCTTGTAACCCCTAATATAATTAAATATCTCATTTCTGTTCGTCAGTTCTAGGGGTGAGCATCGGTCCAAAACCATACCGAACCGACCAAGACCGGACCGGGCCGAGACCGAAATGGTCCAAAACGTCGGATCGAGGACCGGACCGAAATGGTACGGTTCGGTTCGGGTCGGTCCGGTCCGGTTCGGTCCTCGGTCTGTTCCGGTCCTATAAGGCATAATCATTGGGTTTTTTTGTAAGACCGGACCGGACCAGACCGACCGAACCGAAGACCAAATTGGTCCAAAACACCGGACCGAGGACCGAACCAAAATACGTTCGGTCCGGTCGGTCCGGTTCGGTCTGGTTTTCTGGTCCGGTCTGGTTGAATGGTCCATATGCTCAGCCCTAGTCAGTTCACTAGGGACAATAATTGTACTATTGAATTTGACGTTGATTCGTCGATAAATGACTAGTCGATTAATATAATATAAGTAATCACGTCGGATAAAAATTACTTTAGGAAAAGTAATAGTCTATCCTCCTGATGTCGTGTCCCAACGAGAGTTGAATTTGAAATTCACGAAAATGTTTTATTTGATGCTTGAATGTCGAATATTTTTGGTTTTGGTTTTAAACTAAAAATTTAATAAAAATAAACTATAGAAAATAATTAGCAAGCAAATAAACGAAGAACGATATATATAAAAAAGATATGCTTGTTAAGTGAATTGTTTAGATCCTTAAATGTGAATTAAATATACAATTAAGTCCTTACCGATGAATCAATAACTTTCTAACAAATTATCTTCTCACAACGTTGGCATATATTGAAAAAAACTTTTATCAAGATATCGATTACTAAATTAATGTCTAATTATTCTTACGGATTTTGCACGCTCGAATAACCAAAACAATAATCTAAGTAATATAACAATCACTAATCAATATTTTCCTTTTTTATTAATCATACTTAATTCACTAAACAATTTATCACTTAACAAGCATATATAAAATCTACTCACTAAGCATACTAATCAACAAATAAGCAAACATAATCATCATAAGCTAAATAATTCTAAACTACTAAAATTAAAAAGAGAAAGAGGATAGAACCGTATGATGAACCAAATCGAATTAAAAACCACCCGATCTAATAAACTTATTTAAAATCTAAAGCTTAAAACTTGATTAACATCTAAATAACTAATTAGATAATAAAGGTATGAACTTTATTCACTAATTAGCTAGATAAATACTTAAGAGCTTAAAACTTTATATAAAAAATAAGCTTAAAAGACCCTTAAGCTCCACGCCAAAGAGGTAGAATGAGTTTTCATCAACAATAAGACAAGCAAAAGGTTAAGACAAATAAGCTATATGAATAAGTTATAAGCTTAAAGCTTAAATTCCAAAATATCAAGTATTTTGAAATAGAAAAGCTAAAAGCTAGTAGATCTAGACTAATAAGCTAATTTAAAAACTTTTACAAAAACTAGATCTATTTGAAAACTAAATGGAATAAGCTAGATCTAAAAATAAAACATGAAATAAGCTAATAAGCTATCAAAGCTATTCGAATAAGCTAATTAATAGCTTATTCGAAAAGAAGGGACAAAAGGAAATAAAAAATAAGCTAAGCTTATTTTGAATATATAAGCTTAAAAATAAAATCAAATAAGCTATAGGAGCTTATTTTATTAAGAGATAATAAGCTATTAAGCAATAAGCCAAAATAAGCTTAAAAAGAATAGAAAAGAAAATAGAGGATTAGAAAAAGAATAAGCTCAAGTAACATCCTCAATAATCTTCATCTTCATAAAATAAGCTATAAGAGTTGATTACAATAAGCTAAATAAGCTATAAAAGCTTTTACAATAAGCAAACTAATAAGCTAAATCTATTCTAAATCTACTTCTACTCCTAACTAAATTAAATTACTATGTGAAAATAAATCCTAAAAATCTAACACAAATAATGAATTGCTGCGTCTGTTTATAAAGCCCAATGTAAGGTGAGGGCATTTTGGTCTTTTTAGGTAGCCAGCCAATAAGAGCTCCAGATCTAGGGGTAATTTAGACATTTTGCATCTTCACCCAATCATTAGCAGATGCCCAGTCATAAACAGCTATAATATACTCGATCCTCCATTAGCAGCATGCCACGTGGCCTTTTAGAAACCTCGTAACCGCCATAGTTATAATTGAACCTCCAATGATTGCCTGAACCTCGTACTGAACCTAGGACCTGCCACCTAACATCCAATCATTAATAGGCTATGTGTCACCACCTGAGTGGTGCCACGTGACATGATACTGTTTCGGCACTATCACCGAAGCCACCGCCAGACCATCGGTCAACGGAAGTCAACGACGTGGGTCAACGGTGGCCAACGACGGTCAACGGTGGCGGACCACCGTGAACCACCGCCGGAACAGTGGTCTGGCAGGGTCAGCAGTCGGGTCAGGTTACCACGTGAACTAATGAGATGGTGCCACGTGGCATGAGGAAATAAATCCTCACCCACGACTCAAACCCTTGACCTCTGGGTTGGTGACTTATAGAAAGCCACGAGACCAACTGCACTAGGCAGTGATCTCGTTATATATTCACAATATTATTTATTTAACCTATTTTTGGCTTGGGTCAGGTTCATATAAGCTAAAGGTTCAAAAAGGGACGTGTAGGGTTCAAATAAAAAAGGTTTGGGGTCAAGTAAGGTGCCGATAGACTCGTAATTTCGTGCTCTTTCCAATGGTGTAATCGTGGAATATTAACGACTTTGTTTGAACCTCAATAAACATAAAAACATCGTCGAAAGTCACCCGAAAATTATCATTTTTGCTTTGTTTTCAATCCTCTGTACATGTAAGACATAAAAATACAATACAAACATATTTGCAACATAATTACTCATATTTAGTGTTTTAGTCCGTTTTAATGTGTTTTCCGGGGTACAAATGATGTGTGTTTAAGCACACATCAAATTCTCCCACACTTAGCCATTGCTGGTCCCACACGCAATGTTTATAAAACACGCCTAAAAATTAATAATTAAACCCCTCTTAACTTATGACCTTTCACAATCAAACAAGAACAAAAAGGTTCATTAAGAAGGTACAAAAATCATTTATCTCTAAAGCGCCCCCGTTTTAACCACTTATTCAATAATAGATAAAAACTAAGATAAAAATTAAATAACATTATTTAAAAAGCTTTACGAACGGGATTTTGTCATCCTTGATTTTCACAATCCTAAAACCAAGCTTAAAACGAAATCATAGTTAAATATAAGATTAGATGCTAACACTACTCATAAATGCTAATTGTGTAAACGCAACTACTTTTTGCTCCCTTATTTCTAATTTCCTCTAAGGATTTTATTATTATTGGTGACAAATAAATTATGTCCTTATTATCATAAAGGTGCCCGGTTTAGACCATAATTAGTTTGAAATCTAAACCATAATTAGTTTTAAATCCTTTTCTAAAGAGACGGTATGCTGAAAATATGTCCAGCATATTATGGTTCCTAATTTAAATGTTATTAGGGGTTTATCCTTTTTATTTCATCCGAAACAACTAACTACGAGTTGAGAGACGGAGGCTTTATTTAGTAACCCGGTGTCTAAATTTTGCTTTTATTATTATTATTATTAATATTGAACTATTATAATCCACTCGGTCCTTTTAAACAACTGACACTTCGACGTCCTAAACCGACAGAGCCAGTAGTCTTATTCCGACCTCGGTAATTTCCTTGACCTTTTTGAAGACTGACACATCGGGTGTCCTAACCGACAAAGCCAATAAACTTTTATCAGTCTCAGGATTATTATTATTTATTAGTACTTTCCACCCTTTAACGACTGCAACATTGAGCGTCCTACGACACGAACAGTGGTACTTATTTCGGCTTTTTTTTATTAAATTTATTACATTATTATTATTTATTATTTTTATAGTCAAATTTCAAGTCCTATGGTCTTTTAGCTTCCGAGACATCGGGTGTCCTAACCGACAAGACCCGGTAGCCTATTTCCCCACAACACTGACAAAACCTCGATGTGTACCTTACTTTCACCAGAAGGATCTATACGAAGGTATTTTAAACTAAGAATTGCAAAACCAAAGTACTTTAATTTGTTTAACCAATTATATAACAATATATTGAGGTGGTAGGAGCCAAAAAGCCACAATTAACCTCTCTATAAGCTCATTAAGAGATCAACTTACTCCAGGCTTAGCATCTAACTTATATTCAACTCTATCATTTTCCGTTCTTTGCAAAATTTTAAAGTTAAGCAAACACTTAGTCTTAAGGGGAAAGCTAGAGTAAAATACCCGGTCAAGTCAAAATCATCCCTAGTTCTACGGGCCCTATTTATTACTAATCATTTCTATCTTTCTTATATTTCTTCTTTTTCTATTCCATCATCAATTGTCTTTCATCATTATTATTATTTTTTATATAAATTAAGCAAAAATTTGGTTAAAACATGAATGCGTAGGGCACAGACAGGCATAGGTAAGATCATATTTCGACAGAAATCCCCCCACACTTAGAACTGAACATTGGCCTCAATGTTCAAAAATATCGGGTTTTACCCTCACACTTAAGAATGAAAAAGGCAAATGCTTAGAATTCCAAGTGTGAAGGGGGAAACAATATATATTTACATATATGATCAGAATTGAAAAATTCCCTAGATATAAACATGAAGATGATCAGAGACTAAATGATTGGAGGATTGAAAACAAGCACGGATGTCTTCAAGATCATAGGAAGTCCTGCAAGCAAAAATGGAAAACCATGAAACACAACAAGGATAGAAGCACACCCCCACACTTATTATATTACTACTACTAACCTAATATATTACTACACTACTAAAAAAATAGAAAGAGAAAGAGAACACGGGTTGCCTCCCGAGAAGCGCTTGTTTTTTTATGAGTCGCCAGCTTGACTCGCCCAAAATTAATTTTTCATTAAAGCAAAAGGGTAGGATGATTTAATATTTGGTGGAACTCTTTTAACCTTTTGATGCGACATAAACAATGATAATTCCAGGATCAAATACTTCATTTTTGTCTCCTAGCAGGAATATATTTAATGGGAGAAATTTGAGGTAATCCTTAGAAAAGACGAGGCCAAAATTGTATGATAAAGAAAATGGTAGTCTCGAGCCAAGTATGTCAAAAACACGATGAGAACCAAAAATGCCATAACGAAGATGTGGGAATGTAAGGATTTGTTTAGGCATGGTTAAATCAAAATTTATCTTTTCGTGCGGAGGTGGGATTTGTGCGGTACTTTGTGGGCTATGATTTTGCACCTCATCCATTATTGTCTCCGTTTCGGACTCATCACTTTCCTTATTGTGAATACCAAAGATTGGATTGTCTGAATTTAAAGTAAATTCAGAATCGAAGTCAAACAAAGGATCTGTGATAGTCATTTCGAATGTTTTGGAAATACAATCAAGAGAATCCAAGGGTTTCTCGGATACCCTTAGGATTGGAACAAGGTCATCAATATCCTTATGAGAGTTAAGTTCGATTTCCTCGTCCCTCATTAAAATGGTATTCGGTGGTTGCCAAATAAGAGGATTGATCTCTGACTTATTTGCCTCTAAAGGTTCATCCTTTAATAAATTTTCAAGAAAAAGGATATCACCCCCCGGATCATTATTAAGCTCTAAAGAAGGGAGATCACTCAGGATTTCATCATTTAATAATCCTTCTTGAAAAAGAATATCTCCCTCCGAGTCATAGATACCATTTTCAATACCCGGTGGTATTGAATCATCTAGAGAAAGAAATGCGTCGGTCTCCTCCAAAAGAAGGTCACTATCCCCGCAAGGAGTGAGAGAAGGGGAGAGAGACTCGACTATAGGGTCAGGAGAAGGAGTGGGACTACCACTCAAAGGATTAATCGATTTCTGAACTTGTAAAACTTTTGAAGGTTCATCCTTATCACTTTCATCAGAGTAAAAATAGTGAAAAGTGTTAGGATGACCTGGTCCTAGTGGATGTTGAATACTTTGAATTGTGTATCCAGTGTCATTTCCAAGGACCTCAACTTGTTCACTCGATGTGAAAGTAGTCTTAGATAATGAGCACTCATATAAGTGGTAGTGTCATGATACACCTCGGCGTCCCACTGAAAATGATGTTGTGTCATATTCTCGATTAAATCATATGCTTCTTGAGGAGTCTTACGCATGATATTGCCGCCGGCAGCCACCATAATTTTGTCTCGATCAATCATTGTGATTCTGTAATAAAAGGTTTGGATTTGATCGACAAGCAAAATTCTATGATCTGGACATTTCCGTAAACATGATTTCAATCTTTCCCAAGCTTGAAATACTAATTCAGAAGGCAATTGACGGAAATTCAAAATGTCTTTCCTAAGCTGCAGCGCTCTAGAATATGGGTAGTATTTTGAAAGAAACTTGGAGACCATTTCTTCCCAAGTATGAATAGAATGAGTTTTAAGAGTATAAAACCAAGATTCAGCTTCGTGGGTTAAAGAGAATAGAAAAAGATTTAGATTGATGATGTCTTGAGAAATTCTATTTTGCTTGCTGAATTGGGTGATAGATAAATACTTATCTAGGTGCTCATTTGCATCTTCACCTTTAAATCCATGAAATTGACAATTCAGTCGAAGCAGCTGAACCATATGATTTTTCAATGCAAAATCAGTTCCCGGAATGGTTGTCGGAACGATCGGTCCTCCTCTACCGATGAGTGATGGACGATAAAAATCCTCCATGGTCCGAGGATCATGGGAATGAGAGGAAGAAAAGAACATCGTGAAGAATTAAACAATAAAAGAAGAGAAAGAGATAAGAATTAAACGCTTGAGAGGATAACGAAGATTTTTATATATATATATATATATATATATATATATATATATATATATATATAATATTTTGTTTTTGGATTTTTAATATTTATATAAAAGAAAATAAAAATAGAAAATATTTTTGGATTTTTTTATAAAAATAGAAAATAGAAAATATTTTTGGATTTTATATTTTTAATGAGTACGAAAATAAAACTTTCAAAGTGAAAGGACCTTCAAGGAACTAACCTCAAACACCACGTGTAGATCATACAACTCTCCCTGGCAACGACGTCATTTTGATATCGTATAAATACGTACTAACCGTATGTATATAATATTAAGTATCCCATTAGAAATAAGAATTACTTTATAAAAAGTAATTATTAAATCTTCCGGAGTCGTATCCCAACGAGAATTGAATTTGAGATTTACGTTAATGTTCCTTATTTGATGCTTGAATATCTTTTAGTTTTTGGTTTTGAATTATACTAATTATAATAATAAGCTAAAATAAAACTAAGATATAACTAAAAAGGGAATGCTTAACAAGCAAGGCGAAAAGATCGTTAAGTTTGAAGAAAAGAGAAAATAAATAATTAGTACCGTTTAAAAAACTGTTTTCTCACAACGTTGGTAGTTATTGAAAACGATCCTTTATTTTGGTACAAATTACTCAATTCAATGTTGATGAATTAATACCCGTAAAAATATTATTTTATCACAACGTTGATTTTTATTGAAAACAATATCTTATAAAGGTATTAATTACTAGATTTGATGTTTGATTATTTCTTCGAATTTTGCCCTTCAAAATAATCAAATAGGAAATCTAAATAACCCAAAGATTATTTAATCAAACAAATCTCTTTTAATCCACATTTTTATATTCACTAAACGCAACTCACTTATCAAGCAAAAAAGAACCTACTCGCGAAACATGGCAACTAAACTAAAAATAATAAGCATAACAATACAAGACATTTTAAGCAAAATAAACTAAAACTACTAATAATGGAAAAGGGAAAAGAAGGTAGAACCCGGATGACGAAACCGAATAAATTAAACCACCCGATCTAATAAACTATCAAAATATTTAAGTTTAGGAGCTTTTAAGCATTAAACTTAAGATATTAAGTTATCTTACTAGACCCTTAAGCTCCTCGCCTCATGAGTTGAACCGGGTTCATCAAACAATAAGCCAACAAAGGTTAAGACAATAAACAATCTCGATAAGTAACAAGATACGATTTTAGAGCTAATTTTTAAAACTAAAAAGCTATAAGCTTTTATAAAACCCAATTTAAAATTTCCAAAAACTAAAAGCTAGTTCTACTTCTTAATAAGCTGCAAAAATTACCAATGAGCTTTTAAAATTCTAAATAAGCTTGCACTAATAAGCACACATCAAAATAAGCGAAACGAAACCATAAACTTCATTTCATACCATAAATCTTACACGAACCTAATCTATCTCAAAACCGAAATCACCCAAACAAATACCGAAACCATATCAAACTAATAATCTAAAAATCTTTTTCACCCCATCTGAATCAATAACATCACTCGAATGATAAATATTAAACCAAATCTATTACAAATTTTTGAAATGAAAAATACATAAGAAATAAACTATTCTACTCTCTAATCTAGCTTCTACTCTAATCTAAATCTACTCTACAAATAAAGGACGAATGAAAAATAAAAAAAATGACAAACGAATGAATGAAAAGATAAGATATCTTTTCCCATCTGCTGCGTCCCTTTTCTTTATAATCATGCGTACAGATAAAGCAGCAAGTGAATTTGGGCTTCAATTCTTAACTTTCTTTGCTGGGCCTCCATTTCAAATGCCAACCATGCTGGGCCGAATGTTAAATTTCCAATCTGGGCCTGGTACAATGCTTGGGCTGCTATGAGTTAAAGCTGCTGGGCTGGCATAAAGAGTATAAGTGGCTGGACATTATAAGAAGTGAGGAAACTTTGGTCTTCTAATAAATATGGGTCGGTCCGACCTACATAAATGGTGTCTGATCGGCCCAATAAAAGATGAAGGCACCGTTTGACTCGAATTTCCGTGCTCTTTCCAATGGCATGCTCGGGAAATATTAACGATGTGACACCCCCAAATTTACAACGCAACAGAATACAACATTGGGGTGCTACTTCATAATATAAGCTCACGAGTCACGGTAAACGACATTCAATTTTTATTAAAAAGATCAGAGTTACAAGGTCCCAATGACTTTATAAAAACTCATTTCAAATAATCAACAATTGTATAAGTCTTTAACATTTTTCATTATATGGCAAGTTCAACCAGTCCACGTTTTCGATATACGCATTCCATACCATCCAGGCTAGCAAGCATATATCCTGAGATAAACATGCTTAAAAGTCATGAAAAGTTGAGTGGATCCCTTAGTGTTTATAAAAAAATTCATTTTGAACAAAGCAATAGCAAAACATTTTAGTTCATAGAATAATCACAACGATGCTAGAGCCAGAACCGAACCTGAACCATTGCAACTGGAGTGATAGTGTACACTCTCCCAATACTAAATTCAATATGTCCCTCGTTATGCCCTCGCAAAGAAACTAGCCAGACAGGTCGTTAGGCCAAAATAGATCTTATTATATATTGCATCGCGTCCACCGTAGCGGTGATTGACGGTTCATGAAGGAAGGGGCCACTAACAAAACGCATGCAACGTTCACATTATAAAAATCTCATGTGTTCATTTTTCTAAAACAAGCATGTATCTCCCTCGGCGGGGTTTTCAAAACATAAAAAGAGTTAAATGCGAGGCTATAAACTCACCTTGCTCGTAGGCAATAATCGAATAATCTAATAACCACGTGGCGTCACTGAACATCTCATCGCGATCGCGAAGTTGCAATTAATCCTAACGGTAATGCTCCATTCATTTAGGGAGGTATAAGTTTTGGGGTTTTCCATGGAGTAGTTCATCGACCAAGACCTTACTAAAAAAAGACTCAATTTCAAAATTTAATACTTTTGGTCGTTGGCAAAATAAAATAAGCAAATGATAAAACAAGTTAATACTTATATTTACGTATATACATTAATATATTGAAACGGACGCGTATAATTCATGTCGGGAATTATATAACCAAAGGAAACCATTCGAAAGTGCATTATTTAAGGTATATAATTCTTTGTAAGTGTTATGTATAATTAAATGGAGTTTTTAATTAAAAGATGGTATGTATCCGACACGTGTTTGGAAATTATTAAATGACTCTTTACGATTTCTTTAATAAATCGTATATGTACGTATTAAGGTTATAATTTTAGGTAAGTAATGTTTTAAAAATTTTACAAAAGTTATAATTTACTTTTTTTAGTCGTGAATTTTAAAATAATATTTTATAATTAATTAATCTATTTCTTTAAAGGGTTTTTATGTAATTATAAATTTAATATCTTACGATTATTACTAGTCATTTTTTATCGGGAGGTTATATCCTAAAATGTAAAGTTTTAAGTTGAAAACGTCATAGTATATAATTTTTTTAAAATTTCGACATGACCTTGCCGTTTATACAACGTTTCCATGTATATAAAAAATACATAATTTTCCCACTTTTATCAATCAATGCAACAATATGTGGTTAAACTATATTCCATAACCATGGGGTCGATTCTGGATTTGGCTAGTTTCTAGAGAGAGAAATCACTGAAGAGAGGATGGGGAGAGAATATCCTAGAGAGAGAAAGTGTTGTTTCTATGAAAGTAAAATAATGGACTAGCTTGCCTCTTTAAAGTTGGAAGAGGCTATATATATAGCTATTACAATTTACGGGTATTCGTAACGACTTACCTGAAAAACGTGACCGATTAACTTATTAATACGAGCTAATAATAAACTGTAAAATACACGGGGTGACCGAGTCTTTTCCTTAAACCTAACAATCTCCCCCTAAGGGAGGGTCACCACTTTTAAAAATATCCTAACTTTAATCACTTCAGTTTTAGCTCGTAGACATTTTTTTTAATATCTTGTACCTTTGGGATAGTATCTTTTGATTCATCTTCGCTGGATTTGTACTGTGATCTTGTGCGTTCTTGAGATCATCGCACCAAACATAATCTTTACATCATCTTGTGATGGATCGCCATTCTTGTGCATTGTGTAAGAAATACATGACCATCAGAGTTTGCGGAAGCCTTTGACACCTTATGAGGTCTTTCATAACATCATAACAAGTGTAGGTCGTGTTCTTCGCATAGGTAATTAATTGACAGTACTGGAACGGGTTATTCCATCTGTAACTGATACTGTAATGAAACAGTTAGTAATTAAAGAGAAAATTGATTTGAAAAGACAGACTAAGTGTTTCTTATGAAAGACTTTGGTAACACTTCGAGAGTTTTGATTGTTTGTCAAATGATCAATAAACGTCTTTCTTATACTGGAACAAGATTGATTCATACAGAATCGCACCATCGTTTCTTTCCCGTTGTCACAAGATTGATTCTTATAGAATCGCACAAGTTACCTACTTGAGCTTATTTGATGTTGGCTCTAGCAGGATTTCCTTTCTATTGTGAAAAACCATGGTTATCACTCGGATGTTATGGCAATATCACAAATGATATGCGTAGGACTTTTAGGATAGACTTGTTTCCACAGTTTGTGTGTGAAAGGACAAGAGAATTTGCTAAGTGTCATTAATGAGGATTAATAGACCGAATCTCTGGCTCTAGACTCATATAGTGCATTTTGGTTCTAGTATCGGAGGTGGAGCAGACTTGCACCTGTTTAATATCACTAACTCGGAGTGAGAACGTCAATAGTTTAACGTGTTTAGTCTTCGTGAGAAATGAAACAGAAATCTTTTGACGGATTTAAATGGGTCTAGGGAGGGTTGTGCATTGCATCACTGGGTCCCATGATGTCGATCTCAATGTCAGCAAATATCTAGTGATTCTGGTCACATATGAAATTGACCCGGTTTCTGCATAAGTGAATGGAGGGCTTCTTTCTTTACACCCTTTTTCTTTACAATTCTTTTTAAATTCTTCAACCCTTAGAGCATACCGAGACTTCATGAATAGAACCTTGTTGGGTTTATTCTAGTACTAGCTCCATCTTCAGTCAGGTACTTTTCCCTATTCTACTTTTCTCCTGTTCCATGTCATACCTAAGGACCTTTCTTACTACTAACTAGTAGATTGTCCCTGGGTAGATCCCTCCGGTTATGGGCTAGATCATTGGGAATAGTACCTCTACCTTACCCAACCTTATAACTTCAATTAAGTAAAATGCTACTGGTCGGTCTTTTGGTACAGTTCTCCTTTCCATAAAACCAATTGAAAATTCAATTAAGGTACTTATGATATAAATATCAAAGCGTTTAGTACCTCGATTATTTTTGACATTTTTTAGAAATGCTCCCCCTCAAAATGTGCTTCAGTATTCGAAATTGTTTAGCACGTTTGGGCTGAGTATATGAGTCCTAATCACTGTTCTTTATTATACACATATTTTAATCACATTTTCTCCCCTTATCAAAAATTTTAAACCCTTTGACATTTTGGATATCAATTGATTTAAATATGTTATAAAATTTGGGAGAAAAGTGTGGCCTTAATTCGCAAGTCGTGTAAGAGCCATATAACTGCTCCCCCTCAATCGTTGAGGGATATAAATTACTCCTACACTTAGTCATCAAAATATTAACTACTTACTAATGTACATGATATATTTTTCATAATAAGAGACAAAATTGACCTTTTTTATTGTAACGAGGATGTCATCACGTTGTTCCTGTTGATCATGCTGTAGTCCAATGTCTCTTTTTCTTCCTCCAACAAAGCATTCTAGGACTTCGATAGTCCTTTGATCTGTAGTCTTTTCTCGAGTGGACAGTGTTTGAAGTCTGTGATTTCTTCTTTTGTCATCCTCTGACCACTTTCTAGTCTCCAATGCCATTATTGTACTGAATAGATGAAAGTCTTTAACTTGTGGTCCAGTTTTCATGACTCTTGTCAACGTCCCATCACTAAACTTGTGTATCTCATTCAGCCTCATCAACTTTCTCTGATCATTTCTGTCTCTGTAGATAACGGCTCTTGGCTTAGGGACAATCGTATAGTCTTCTTTGAAGAAATAGTCAGCTGCATCCCAATTAGGACGTTCAAGGTTGATCTTTGTTTGATAACTTTCAATCCCGAGCTGCAAGTCTCCCACACGATTCCTGATTACCAGGTTTCTTATCCACATGTTGACTGCCGTGTGTAGACTAGTCTTGTCTGTTTTGGGCAGATGGTTGAGCTTTTCTTGAATATTGAGTAGGAACAGATCTTCAAAATCATTTGGATGAAGATTTTTGAAATCCTTTTCCGAGATCTTGTACTCTTTGTAATCAGCTCGGCGAAGAATTATCTCTCTCAGGTAGTTGTATCCGTATTTTTCGTACACCTTGACACTGATCACACTGAGAATTCGCATCTGGGATCTGACTGCTTCACGATCAGAGGGCTCACTGTGTTTGTTGATGTAGAATTCCTTTCTTCTAAACCACCAGTGAGTGATGCCATAGGCCGCACTGATGTCATAATCGCGTTCACTTTCAACCCACAAAGATGGAACTAATTCTTCAAGTCCAAAGTCTAGGTAACGAGCGGCTTTGAGCTTGGATATGGATAAGGCAATTTTTCGCTCTTTGTCACCTGTCAGAAGATAATCCAGATCCTTATTGAAGAAGAATTGTGGTTGAATAGTTACCTGACCTGGTGGTCCTCCTAAGGGCAGTGGTTCATATATATTTCGCAGAATTTGATGACCCTCAGGATTAACCAAATCAACCTTATTCGTCAGCAGCTTATGGCATTCATCCATCTGAAATTGAAGAAAGACGTTGTTCTTATGAAAGGCTTTAACAAGGTTGAAAGCTGGACCTTCTAAATCAGCTTTGCAGAGCTTCTTCTTTCCTGTTCGTCTGCAGAACCATTTGATGAATGACCCAATATCATACGTCTTCCTTTGAAGCTTGTTCTCCGCGGGAACTTGATACGTTGTGGCGTATGTATTTGCCCAGTTATTCTCTGGTTCCGGGAAATCATTCGGGGGAATGGTCCATTCTGGTTCAGGTGTAGCTGGTCTCTCGCCTTCAGGAATCGGCTTAAACCACGTAGTGGTCGACACCTTGGGAATGTGAGCGTTATCGGTGTCCTCCAGATCTGAGACATGCCCTTCATCCTGCATTGGAATGTCATCTGAGGATTGTTCAGAATGTTCTGATTCGGGATCAGATCTGTGCATCGAAGAGTCAATAACAGCATCTCTTGTGTCAGTGATCTGCCATCCAGTTGAGGTAAGAGTTGGATGTTGTTTGGAAGCAGATGCATCAGACTCCCGCAGATTCAACAGTGCAAGGTTCAAGAGGTCAATCATCGTTACAATTCAGGAGATGACACAAGCGAGAGGGATTGTATCAGATGAAAGAGATTGATAAGCGCGAATTGGAAGCACATTATACGAGTTTCATGGCAAAGATTCAGGAAGTCTTACCTGCAGAATCCAGTTCTACTGATACGCCATTAGAACAGGTATAAAACAATATGAAAAGAAAGTGTTTTCCAATGAAAACAACATTCTGAGAAACTCTGCTGAGAATGTGCTATGAGCTGTTGCTCTTGCAAATTAAATTGCAATTTAACTCTTGATACTGAGGAAAACAAAACAATTTTAAAGCAATTAAAGAAAGCAAACGCATCATTGACTCAAGAACTGGAAAAAGTGCAAAACTAACCTTGATGAAACTAATAGTGCTCTGGGGAGGGCTATTATATGTCGGGATAGTTTTGTCCTGATTGCACTTCAGAACAAACAGAAAGAGTTTGAGAAGTACAAAGCCTTTAATGCCGGAAACGATTGATTGAGATTCTTCAAACAAAGTTAAATGAAACTCTAGGACTAATAGCTTTAAAAGACATTGAAATTAAAGAAGGTTTAAAGACAAAAGCCTATGAAATTTCAGTTCTTGATCAGAAACACGATGATTTAGTCAAAAAGTGTAACATTCCGTATTCTCAGGTCATTTTCAATACTATTTAATTTCACTATTTATTTTTTTTTCTCGTACGCATTCACTTTTAATTTTAAACTTTAAGTTAAATCGCGTAAACTGAAAATGATCATACAATGTAAACGGGCATTAAATGATTAAATGTTTGCATCAAGCAAGTGTTATATGATTATTATGAGAGAAATTAAATGACTTTGATCTTTATTATTATTGGCTTACCTTAAAATTCTTGACGTTCATATAAAATACGCTTAGAAGGCATACCCGGAAAGTTCTAGAAACCTTAACTCACGCCTAAACAAATACCCACTGTTTAAAGCCCAATACTCAAAATATTAATATAACACACATAATCATAATAATCCGAAAACTTGAGGATTGAACATAGCATCACATATTAAATAATATCCTAGAATATTAACTAAAGTAAAGTCTTACACATTTTTCCAATGTCAGCTAAACTTAACTAGGGTTAGAAAGTAACTAGGGTTAAGTTAGCAAGATATTTATACTATAAATAAGCCATGCATGCATGCTAATGTTTTACAACTCTATACTTTATCAAAAACTTCATTTCTTTCTCTCTTTTCTTCTCCAAATCCCACGGCAACTTTTGGCCATAAAAACAAATTCATAACTTGATTTTCTAAGTATATACAACCCTTTACACAACATAACTTAAGGTATTCTTAAGGTGGTTGGAAGCATTGGTTCACTCATTTTCAAGTAAAAGAAGAAAAAGGAAAGATGTAGGGTTTTGAAAACCTAATCATGGTTATAAGCTGGAAGCTTTGATATTTTTGAATCTACCCACGGATTAGAACTCATTTCACATCTCTCTCTTCATCATTATTAAGTTTTCTTAAATCCCCTTACATATACTTTCTTTTCTTATGATTCTATGTATTACAATGTTAAATATGCCATAATGCACCACAATGACATTTAAATTTATAAAATGGATATTTTATTTGAGTTATTAATTATTACACTTATTCTCTCATGTCCTAATGTATAAAATATCAAAGGAAAGTAAATATAAAAGTATGTTAACTTATAGTTTAAGTATAAACATATTTAAGACAAATTAGGGTTTTATAAGTTTTCTTAATCATCACATATGAAAATAATGAAAGTAAAAGGGTTGAACTTGTTACAATGAAATTATAAGGAATAGGATGATAATTAACATTATTATAAGTACCACATATGTAAAATATGTTTTTAAGAGATTTTATAGTAAACTACTAAGTTAATAATACATAAAAAACAAGGTTTTATAAAGTAACATGTATGAAATACATAGGGGCTGTCCAAATTCGAATTTTGGACAGTAGGTTATGAGGTTTTATAAAAATAATACCCTCGTGACTGATTCCATAATGATAAGAATCTTGAAAAACCGATCTATAACGAAAAAGATACGTTAAAAACGAGTTTACAACTATAAATACTTTATAAAAACTATTTTTATTAGAAAGTTACTATTCATGGCAGTAAGGTGGAGTTTAGACACCTAAAATATGATATAACTTTGATGACGAGATCGCACAACCGCAAGAATCTTCAAAACAGAACTATAAAACGAGATAATTACGACATTTCCGATAGATGGAAAGATTATAAAATGTAATTTTATAAACATGGAACAGTAAAAACTCACTATTCATCATTGATTTATTCTTAATAAAATATAATACCTCTTTTAATAAAAAAAACGTACTCGAGAGGAATTCACTGAAATGGGATTAAAACGAATAAGTTATTACGATTACAAGTTTACGCCAATTAAAAGCCTAAAACGACAAACGAGCTGTTTATGAACAGTAATTTTTACTATTCATCGCAGAATCTTAAAAACTTAAAAATGTAATATTTTGATCGGCTCGTCATACTACGAAGACTGACGTAAGGAACGCGAGCCGAACAAACGAATACGCAACCTTCTACTCGTAACCTAAGGCAAGTAAATATACCTAATTAGATCCTATACGATATGCTCCGATACTATTAAGGTTCATTTGTTAAGTCTTGTGTTCATATTTGTTTCCAAGGACACTTTTATTGAAAAGCACAATTTCTACTAATTTGTCCAAAATTTCCTGTCAATTTAAGTATTTATTTGACCAAGTTAATCAAAGTTTCTGATCAAGCTACTGCTCCAGGTCAAAATTACATGTTTTAGGTATGTTCATGAATTTTCATAAATTTCATTAAGGACTTACACCATACCATATATGCCCGACTCCAAAAATGGTGAAATCCAAACATAAAGAAGTATTTTAATGATCAGAGGGTCTAAATCAAAGTTATATAAGTTAGGCCAATGGCAGACTCTAAATAACCCTTTTAAGTATCTTCCATATCAGGTTCAATGATAGATTCATCACGGTTTATGATTTATGGCCATTTTACTACAAGGGTTGAAAAGAGATTTTCATGCACATTTGACACGTTTAACAATTTTGCAACTTTCACTAACCAAACGACCTCATATTTTTATAAAGCTTACATTTATGGAAACTAGACTCAAAGCACATGATTTTAGATTCTTGAACCATGTCAAAACACGTTTTTATCATTAACTTATACCCTAATCAATATGACACAAAAATAAATTAGAGGGCTGATTGAAATTTCCTTTTGACTAAACAAGTCAAACCACTAACCCATCATGCAAAACCGACCCAACCAACTCTCACAATCATATTATACATGTCTTAACATCACTTTAAGCCAAAAGTCTCTGTATACTCTTTGGAAAAACATTGACTCATTGCATGTACAAATCAACTCCCGATTTAGGTTAAAATCATGATTTTACGCCCCATATTATCACTAGTTTTATCATTCGAATCATCAAACCACTTATACAACTTTTATAAGCATATTACCATTATTTAAAGAGTGTTAAAACACTATATTATCAGTAGGTTTATTATCTTGTGGATTAGAATAAAAGAAGATGAACAAACATGTGTTTTAAGCCATTAGTGGCACTTTTCAGGTACAAGATAGGCACAAGCCGTCTTGTTCCCTCCTCTTACCTATGAGAACACCAAGTGAATAATAATATGAAGATGAGGATGAGATAATTCAACTTTCTAAGATGGTGCTTTGAGTGAAAAACGAACCAAAAACTTGTTAGGGATGATTAAAAAAGCCATTTTAGAGTAGATATTTGTGTTAAACAAGATTTTTAAGTGGTGGTTGATGGTGGTCTTGTAGTGGATGAAATTTTGCAGAGGGGAGGAGAGTTTTTCTGTGATTTTAGAGAGAGAATGAGAGACTGGTGTGTGAAAAATGAAAAGGAGTAGGTGAAAGTAGTTGGAGTGAAGGTGTGAAAAAGATATGGGAAAATGAGAAGCATTGAGTGTATCTGTGTATGATATCTGTTATGAAGTGATTACGGGATCCTACAATTGGCATCAGAGCTTCAAGGGTGGATTTGTGTTTGATTCTTGTGGTTAATTAGCAAATTTCGTGGCATATTTTGGTCCTAAATACACCACGGTCAAAAATTTCATTTTTGGGCTTGATTGGCGGTTAATTGTCGTATTTTTCGTTGTGATTGTATAGAAAGGATGATACAATGTAACTTCCTACAAGTGAAATTAGCAAAAAGGTTCGATTTCTTTAGTGTTCTTCGTTGGGAGTTGCTATTTTTTGGTCGATCCCAAAGTATACATGTTATGGTATGTTTAATCATCAACTACCTACTTAGGATTACAAGTATTCTAGTTATTTTCGTGGATAAAAAAGCTTGTTTGGTCTGGATTTTGCTCAATCGTCCTAGTGTTCTTGGTGGAGTGTTGGTTATTTAATTATTATCTAGCCGGCGGTTTGACTAGATAGGGGACAAGATCCAACGCATTTAATGGAAAATAGTCAATGGCAGTTTGTTGACCCAAAAAGAGCGAGTTGCACTAAAATAGCGAGTTGCCAAACAGCGTGTTCTATGGCGACGTTGCTAAACGGCGAGGTTGTAAACGGCGAGTTTGCTAACGGCGCGTTATAAATGCAGCGGTTTACTAAGAATTTTTTTTTGTGTGAAGAAAAGGTTTTTAAAGTTAAAAAAGTCATTAACTTTTGATCCGTAAAGTCCACCGTTTCAGGCCCGTGACCTCTCAGATCGAAGAGAAAAACGAGTGGACTAGTTGTAACCACCCTTTAGCTGGTTAAGGATTTTTCGAGGCCCAAAACCATCGTTTACTATGATTTATTGACATTTTTCAGTTTTTTTGGAATTTGTGTTACACTTGTTTTTGTTCTAGCTCACGGCCCATCTGTATTTTTAGGCCCGTTTCAGTTTGGTGAGCCTATTTAAACAAACAGCTTTAACCCTAGCCAGAAAATTATCTGTTTTTAGACAATTAAATCATTGGCCGCTGATTCCGAATCAAATCATTCACGGTTTTCTATTGATTTTGTAAAATCCCGTTAAATTTTTATCGGTTCTAATCATAGACTTGTAAAATCCCGTGAACGTCTATTGTATTCAAAACCACAACATCAATCACATCATATCCACTTAAGATCCAACAAAATTTTCACACTTCATAATTCACGATAAAATGGGAACAAAGGTTACTTCATCTTCGGGTTCAGTTTTAGAGGAACCAGAGATACAGAAACTGCAGATGCAAGCAAAGATTTTCAAAGAAAACTCCTTGAACAAATTAAATGCACTTAAATCAACCACTCAACTTCTCGAAAGACAGAGTATATTGTATCAACAAGCTTTTGCACAACTCTTTGGTGATTAGTGTTAGAGCCTTCAAGTTTCAGTTATCTCAACAATGACATAACTTAGGAAACACTTATCAATGCAGAAACACTTCACGGAGATGGATTCCAAATCCGCTATCAAGTGTGACAATAGTTCAGTTTGAAGGATTCATTACTCTGACTTGTTTAAAGCGCTCTCGATATTTATTCAGATCTTTTTCATCAGATCAAGAAGTAAGAGAAACTTCTGAGAATACACTAAAATGACCAGCCTCAACATTTCAAGAAACAAATCATCCAAAACAAGAACACCATTGAGCAATTATAATTGGATAAGATCAAGTCAGGAGCGAGGAGGCTTAAGATGACGTTGAAAAAGTTGACGTGAAAGACAGTTGCAGATTCAACAGTGCAAGGTTCAAGAGGTTCAATCATCGGTTACAAGTTCATGAGATGAAACAAGCAGTAGGATTGTATTAGATGAAGAGATTAAAAAGAAGAAATTGGAAGCACATTACGGTTTTATGGCAATGTTTCTGGACGTTTACCTGCAGAATCAAGTTCTTATTGATACGCCATTTGCCATCCACCCTTATAAACAGGTACAAAATCATGATGAAAGTACATGTGTTTGCAATGAAAAGACGACAGTCTGCTGCAACCCTGATCTCCATTAATGATCGACACTCTCGCGGTTTTGGAGAAGGATGATAGCAATGTCACTCCTGATTCATCAAATATATGTAATATTTGATAATCTAGGTTGTGACCAAAATGCTGCTAGGAATTGTTGATGAGGCCCGTTTGCTTCGCTTGCTAATTAGTAGAATGCAAATTTACTCTTGATCCACGAGGAAAACAAAACAATTTTAAAGCAATTAAAGAAAGCAACGACATCATTGGACTCAAGGAACTAGAGGGAGTGCAGAACAAACCTTGCTGAGACTAGTAGGATCTAGGGGGATGCTACTAGCAGTCGGGATGATGTCTGATTTCACTTTCAGACCAATCGGGAACTGAGCTTGAGAAGTACACGGCCGATGCTTAATGAATTCTCAGATCACGAGTGATTATAAAATACTTTAGACAAAGGTAAATGAACTTCTAGGACTATTAGTCTCTTAAAAGTCATTGACATAAAAAGAGGTTTTTAAAAACTATAACCTATGAAATTTCAGTGCAATCAGAATCACGATGACGCTAGTCCAAAAGAGTTCTGTTAACTAGGTCACAATTTGAAGGTCAACTCAAAGAGAAAGTAGGGTCATTTCGGATTAAAGGTTAAGGAAGGAAGGAGATATGCAAGATGATTGAAATGATAAAAATAAAGTTTTTTAATTGAAAATCTTTATAAACGCAATCTGTCAATTCAGTCCATTCATATGTTAGCAACCCAATTATGCGTAAGTATAATGGTAGATCAACCTTTGCTAATCAAAAGTCACCTCAAAGAAGCTCAATCAGAAAAGCCTTTTTGTTTGAGAATCCCATATGATACTTCTGATCCTGCAACAGATGATTGCCCAGTTGGGAAGCGATAGTGGACTCTTGAAAAAAGGAGACGAGTAGATCAAATTGGATAAAGACAAAGTGAAAAACCATATGATTACCGTATCAAAACAGTCTTTATGAAACTTTCAAACCACCATCCAAAACCTATCTTGATCAGTTGGAACGCGCAAAAGAAGTTAGGAAGACAATGTGGAGAAAACCGTTTGTTAGAACAAAACCAAACATTGCTAAAAACGTTGCCTTTCTACCCGTTTCAAAATCCATTAGTAAAAGTAGACAAGTTTTTAACGAAATGACATTTAACATCAATCAATTTAGGGAAATTGTTGATCAAACTTGGTTTAAACATACTAGTGATTATTTTCGGGTGCCAACTGCTCATGATATGGAACTTTTGATAAAAACCTTATTAATGCCTCTTTCCATAAAAAGTCAAAATGATAGTTTTCGCTTTGAACATGAACTTAAAACGGAAATGCATGAAGATTATGAGTACGTTAAATCCCTTGAAAAAGAGGTTGACGAACTTGAATCTGAAAAGGCTGATTTTTCAAACATTTATGATCTACTTCTCGAAGAGTGTGTGTCTAAAGATGTTATATGTTCATATTTGCATTCTCTGTCTGATTTAAATGCTCATACTGGATTACAATGCTTATATCTTCACAAGGTCAAAGAATGTGAATGTCTTGCACAAAAGCTTTCGAAACAAACTGAATCTGTTAACAAAGAAGTTCATAATAATTTGTTAAAAAGTTTTTCTAAACTTGAAAAACACTCGATTTCTCTTGAACTTGCTTTACAACAATGTAAAGAACAAATGAAAAACAACTCAGTTTGCAAAGAAAACGGATCTAATGTATTTCGAAAAGAACGTGAACAATATCATGAAATACAAGATTTGAAAGCTCAAATGCAAGACAAGAACATAGCAATAAGTGAGTTAAAGAAACTCATTGAGAAATGTAAAGGAAAGTCTGTGGAAACTCAGTTTGATAAACCATCTGTTGTTAGACAACCAAATGCTCAACGGATTCCAAAACCATCAGTTTTAGGAAAACCGACTCCTTTTTCAAATTCTCCTGAAATGAGAAGTTTTCAAACGAAACAGTCGGTTAATAAAACTAATGTGTCGGATGGTTTATTTAACCAAGTCACTCTACAGAATTTGCCTCAGAATAGAAAACAAGCGGAAATACACACGAATACGCTTACACCAGGAATGTATAGAATTGCCACTAGCACAACACAAAACAGAGAACCTCAGTTACCTCATGCTTCTAGGAATACTAATCCTCACGTGTCTACATCTACAGGAGTAAATCACTCTACTAGTGCTAGCAGACCACCGCTTAAGAGCTATCAAGTTAAAGATAAGGTCGTGCCAAACAATAGTCAAGTGAAGTTTACAAAGAAGGAAGTAGAAGACCACCATAGGATTTCTAGTATTTCTAAGAAAACAAAATCCGTAACTGTGTGCAATAACACTACAAATTCCAGAACTTCAAATGTGAATGCTGTTTGTGCTGAATGTGGAAAATGTGTGCTTAATTCAAATCATGATGCTTGTGTTTCTAGATACTTGAATGTCGTGAATGCTAGAACTAAGAAGCCTAATGTAGTGCCTATTGGTGATAGTAAACCCAAGAGAAAAGCGAACAAATCTGTTGCAACAACCCATAAGAAAACAGTTGCATCAGATACCACTATTCAGAAACCCAAGAGTTACTTTAAGGAGTTGTATGAGAATACAAATAAGGCATGGAAATGGTGGATAGAAAAGAAATGCCATCAGAATACAAATGGACACAACTGACCCTTCTAGGACTAGTTTAATGGAAACCAACGGGTAGAATCTTTAGTAATGTTCGTCTTAGGTGGATTCCCACAGGAAAGTTACTCAACTCTTGCATGGGCAAGGTTGATAGTGAACCCACGCATGGTTCAATAGTAGATATCCCTCATATTCATGCATGCAAACAAACTCTGGGTTTAAGTGCATGTACATCATTCAATGGTCAAAAGCAACAAAGAATTGACTTAAATGCAAATGCACTATACAATGCAAAGCAGGAAAATCTCAGAGTGTGGTTGCTGAAAATGTTGATATCTAAGAAACCAGTACCATAATGATTTCACAAAAGATGAGCTACATCAAATGACGTTTGAACACAGCAGTTCAAGCCTCGGTTATCAATGTCAAATGATGTCTTCTGAAAATAACACTTCAGGCCCCGTTCCTCAATGTTCAAATGATGCTTCAACACAGCAGTTCAGGCCTCGTTCTTCATCAAATGGCGTCTGCTGAAAATAATACTTCAGGCCCCGTTCCTCAATGTTCTAATGACGTCTGTTCTTATCAGTTCAGGCCTCATTCTTCATCATAATGACGTTTGAACAACGCAGTTCAAGCCTCGTTCTTCATCAAATGACTTCTGATCATAACCGTTTAAAACTCGGAATTCAAGACCACAGCAATGAACAATCAAGTTCAAAGCTGTTCAAAAGTTGCCCATCCTTAAGCAAACAAGACAGCTACATCACGACAAGAGTTGGAATTACTATTCCACCATCACATAGCAATGCTGAGGACAACAGGTAAATATATATAAATACAAAATCTAAAAAATAGAAAATTTCCAAAAAGATTCTTCTCGACATGTCTCTTGGAATCGATAACATTTACGTGCTTAGAAATGTCGATTAACATTGACACGGGTGTGTAAATGAAGTTCGAGCGAGAGTTGCAAATAGTTTCAAAACATGTCATTTCTAATTTTCTTATGGCTTATGTGCAAATGTCAGTACATAACCCGGACTTCAAATAAAGGAAGGTTTATAACTTATCCTCACAACGAGAAAATTAACGTTTCTCGGTCTTGAACTGTTCTTACAAGACATTCAATGTTTTTAGCTCAAGAAAAAGGATAGTGTAGTAACAGTGGCTTTACCCTTAGCGTTAGAAGAGTAAGTCCTTTAAATTTGGTTTTTCAAAAGTTGAACACGATTTTTTCAAGAATCTATCGATGACAATCTCATAAACTTTCAAATTGTGTGTTCAACACTCCAACCCTCACAATGTTTAAAAGACAAAAACAATTTTTCAATTGGTCTATTTTTGAGGGGGTGTTTTTCGAAAAACAATGTTTTATTGTTATTGGATACATCAACAACGACATATCTTATGTATTCAAACATTATCAAAAATGTTTCAAACCATTTCATGTGATAATATTTCTCCCACATAATTTTTCAGACATATTTTAATCCCAGGTATTTCAAAAACTAGTGTAATTATTTAAAATAAGGGAGAAAATGTAATTAAATATAATCTTAATCGACTCAATGTGCTGAAAGTAGAAATTGTTTTATGGTTCGATCTTTACCCAAACACATCTTAATTTCACGACGAATCTGAGTATAAGGATTGGGTAGGTTAGGAATCAATTCCCATGATCCAACAGACGAGGATTACCAAGGATAATCCAAGTTAGAAATAGCAGTCTTAGGTATGATTGGAGATGAATGTTATGCGAATAATGCCGACTAAGATTGAGTAACACTGAAAAACAATCACAACAAGGTGTTGTAATCGACGTCTTGTAAGCATTGAAGGCGATGAGAATGAAAATAGAAATGTATGGATAAAGGTCTAAAGAAGAGCCTCCACACAACTTAAGGTAGAAACGGGCACATACGCATATCTGTCAGATCACAGTTGATTGTTGACATGAAGACGCATATCGGGACCTAGTGATGCACTGCACAATCCCTTTAGAGCCATCTCGGGTTTCCTATCACAGAAACTTGTCTCATTGGTCACAGAGATAACAGTTATCTATTGACCTTCTCATTCGGATCGTTGATATTGAATAGGTGGCAATCTGCTCCAGCCTCGAGTACTAAACCAAAATGCACTATCGAGTTAGAGCCAAGAGATAATAAAAATCTCGTTAGGAAACACTTCCATTTCAAACACTAGATGAACATTCATCAAGTTCATAAAAGCGTTAACAAGAGTCCTACGCAATATCTTGTGATATTGCCCGAACATCCGAGTGATACTATAAGTATAACAATGAAGATGGAATCCTGCTTGAGCCAGCATAAACAAGCTCTTGGTAGGGATTGCGAGATTCTATATGAACTCATACTTGTGCAACTGGATATCGATTGGTCCAGTAAATGAATTGACCATGGTTGATGATTTTGATAAAGTTAAAAACTCCGATGTGTTACAAAAAGCTTTTACAAGTATACGTCGATTGCTTTTTCAAATCAATTTTCGTGAATTATCACTAACGTTAAACTGCAGGTTAAAACGGTGGTGATAGTTCCCAATCAACCAAGTCGCTTCATTACCAATATTTCATGCTCATTCTACAAAGACAAACATCATGAAAAGCTCAAGATTTAAAAGACAAAGACTTCACAACTTGATTTGAGTGATTTAAGATGAGGCATAGTATGAGAATGTTGGTAAAAGACACTCAAGATCGCAAGATGGCATAGACGATAAAGACAATGATGAAGGCTCAAAGTCAAGATCGCAAAGCATGAAGGAACAAGCCTACAAAAACAAATAACACAAGAGAATGACAAGTCTACAATTCTTCCATTCTTCTCATCTTATTTTCTTGTTTCAATAATGAAGTGTAAGTGATTTTGGGTTCCAACAGATTGTTAGCCTCAAAATATTAAGTCGAACATAAAGTTCGTCCATTATGTATGTCAGTCTCGGTCAATCAATTAGTTAACGTTGTAATAGGAAATTATCAGGAATCGGGCTCGATAGTTAATATAATATTGTATATGTTTTGGGTTTAATCCCAAGCAAAACCCGAGCCCGGGTCCTAGTCAAATATCCTGAACGTCACTTAATGTGTTGGGGTATATAAGTAACATTTCCACCTAGGAAAAGTTAGTTGATTTCATAATAAACAATTCACTTTTCTATTTTCTCTCCCATCTCACTCTCTCTCTTCTTTCTCTCTCTAGGAAATCATCTCACTCTCTATCTATATTTCTTGATCTAGATCCGTGTATGATATGAAGTGTATGTGTTAAAGGGATCCTACAACGTGCTTTTGTATGTGACCTATCATTCAACTGGATCTGTGATACGGACCAAGTAATCTAGATGTCGGGATAGCTCTCCATATAGCAATTTATACATCTAGAATCATAGGATCACAAATATTGTCCTTCTAAAACCGTGCTAAGGATACACTTCTGGCTTAACTAGTTAACAGAAACTGCCTTTGGTTTATTGAACATGTTGACTAGTAGGTGAATCTAGATAATTCAACAAATAATGTTCTGATTCTATTGGATAGTTGGACAAGTGGACTACTAGAGTATAAATTGCCATTAAGTAGTAAGTGGGTAAAGTCTCTATGAGCTAGGGTATAACAAGATCATCATTGCTTTAATCCCTAAGATAGATTATAATCAGCAAATAAGGATGCTTTATGTGAATGCTTTAATTGTGACAAAATTAATGTGTCTAGGTCTTAGGATGAAGTCCCGCCTAAGTCTAAGAATGATATGCCTCTTCGAGATAAGTAATCATTGCACTGAATAAACAAACCAACCTTCTAATCGGATTAATGATGGCTAATATAGTTTTCTATTATAAGGCTTGACTGCTCTTTTATCTTCTGTTAATTTGCTGGCGTGGGTTAAAGCGTCTTGAATTTATTGTAGTCACCAACCAAACCCGTGCCAGTCTCTCAAGCTAAAACCCCCTTTTTACTTGTTAGAAATTAGGATTAAAACTAACATAGGATTAGCATATGTTTGACTTAGATTAGAACTAACTTAGATTAGATAACCAATATATTAATAAATTGAGAGATTTAACCTCGCTTTAAGTGTTTGACACCCTACTTACCACGAATCTACCACCGACCGGGTACACTGCCCATTAAAGTGTTGTTTTTGGTTAAGTCGGCAAAATATAAATTTAAAACTTGAATCATAAAAATATACACCACACAACGACACATCAAGTTTTTGGCGCCGCTTCCAGGGAGTGAAATTTAATCTTGATTTTTATTTTATATTTTAGTTTTTAACATTAGATCTAACCCTTAGGATTAGTATAGTTTAGAATAGTTAATATTCCTGCTTGTTTGCTTACTCTGTTTGTGTGATACGGCGTATTCAGTTCACTGAATGCGACGTATTGATTATTTAATAGTTTTCTAGTAAGATTATTACATGATGTACGATCCGAACATTACTATAGAGGAATACATCAGGCTCGAGGAAGAAAAAGCTCGAAAACGTGGTAAAGTGTTTAATTGGGAAACTGCTAAGTATGGTAAGATCTGGTATGATGAAGACATTCGTGACCTCAGATCCGTTGAAACCAAATTCCCAGCTATAGCCTTTAATGACGGGGTATCATCTGAAAAAACTCTTTCTTGGGAACCCACGGTAAGTTCTCTTAACGATGAAATTGACTTTAAAATTTCATTTGACGATTTCGATGATGAAGATTACATGGTAATTTTTGATAAAAACTAGTTTTCTTATAAAATTATTTCTACCAATGATTTGAAAACGGATTCGGAAAATGTTAATGAAAAAGTCAATATGCCTTCACTTCCACCACCTGAGCCTACAATCAGTTGTTTTGATGATTTAGACTTCTTTAAAAATTTTGAGAATGAATTTCCAGCCATTGTTTACAATGATGGTCAAACGTCTAAATCAGAATCGTTAACTGAACCAATTTTGAGCCCTCAACATATCGATGAATTTGATTTAAATGATAAAACATCATTGTCTGAATATGATGAAGAGGAACAAAATGTTTTGTACTTTAATGATCTATTCCCCTTCAACATTATTCATCCCGGTGATTTAAAGTCGGAAAAAGACAATGATGATAATGAAGTCGATATAATACAATCTTTGGGGGGTAATGAAATTACACGAGGGTCAAATATGCTTTTTGAAACAAGTCACAATAAAATCAATAAAACTTTCAGAACGGGAAGTTTTTTCATGAAATTAAATGTAAATATCGTGATTTAGAATTATTACGTAAACAGAATGCTATTCTATCTCATTATGAATTTATATGTGTCGTTTGGCACTTCATTCGACCCTAAACGGTATTATAAGGATGGTGTTTATACAAGAATGTTGCGGAGGCCAAGGTACATTTTCTTTGCTTTTTTCAAATTAGGAAAATTGGTCTCCAAGGACGGATATGGCGTATTAGGTTAAAACCTATACGGTGTATCCATTGCTTTTAACTGAAGTTGATTAAGTCAACAAAATTTGCCAATATGGCGTATTAATCAAACACCAATACGGCTTATCGAGTTTGGGTATAAAAACCCCTCTGATACGCCGGATTGAGTTTTACCATAAATTTTCACTTCACACACACAAACGATTTTACCACTAAGAAAGTTTTGGAGATTTCTTGTTTTTAATTCGTAATCACTCACTTCTTTGTCACTTATACGGTAATAAGCTTGCTCCTTTCTCTTTTTGATTTGTGATTTTGAATTAGCATGAGGGTTTGGATAGGATTTGGTTTTGATATTTATGCCATAGGGTTTAGGCCCCTTTTACCCCCCCTCCCCCCTGAATAAGATGTTTAGTGTATTGCATTATTTAATGGATCAAAATGGGTAAAAAGTAAGATCCCCATTCGTTTTCACATTGCAAAGCAATATGGCGTATTCAGTATACAGAATACGGCATATTAACCGTATTTTAACCAACTTTAAAACCCCAATAAGACGTATTCAGTCAAATGAATACGGCGTAATGACTTAAATAGGATCCTGAGTTTTCAAACCCATACGCCGTATTGACTAACATCTATATGACGTATTGACCGTATTGATCCTTATACGGCATATCCGTTTATGAATACGCCGTATCTACCCTCAGAACAGAATGTTTAAAATTCTATAATCTTTATGTTATTCTCATTGATTTTATAGATATGGCTCTTCTACTACGTGATCAGAGGCACCAGTACCTTAGGTACGAGGGGTTACAGTACACAGATGCTGATATTGCGGATTTCGAGACGAGATTGGCTAGGATATACAGGAGGGAGGTGCATAGAGTGTAGGTATTTGATTTTAGGGGAATGTCGGACTTGATGGCTGAGTGGCTTAGTGCTAGGATGCTTATGGAGCATAAGGATGCTCAGGGAGTGAGTTTATTCACTAGCCGGGCCTGGAGACGGCTATTTTATATCAGGGGGCCGTTGGTACACGAGCTTATTTTAGAGTTTTTTAGTACATTTAGGTTTGGAGAGGCTGTGACTGATTTAGACACGCCTGGAGCTCTACAGTTTAGGTTAGAAGGAGCTAGGCGTCGCTTGAGCTGGAGGCAGTTTATTGTAGGTTTGGGATTACATACGGGGGAAGAGATGGAGTCCCCAGGTTTTGCTAGATACTAGGCCGAGAGTGCGAGACAAATCCCCAACAAGGGGAATCTAAGAGATTATTGGATAGGGATCTCATCTGCTGGAGATTTCCTTGGTACAGCCCCATCTTACACTGCGGTTAGGGATTCGATTCTTAGGCTATGCCATAGGTTGATTGTTTGTAGTAATTCTGGGAGGAGTCAGGCACATAAGAAGGTGATCGTGACTGGTCTGTTTTACTTGAGAGGGATGGACGTTGGCTCGGTCAACGTCCCTTATTTATTGGCTAGGTACTTGAGGTTGTTTGCTGCTGGGAGGAAGAGCGGGGCTCTTATCTTTGGAGGTCAGTTTGTAGCTCGAATAGCCGAGCATTTTGGACTCCTGACGAAGGAAAGGCTTCGAGGATTGACTGTTATTGCCCCTGCACTCCTGATTATTGATATGACTGAGTTAGTAAGGTTATAGATATGTATGGAGATTGATGATACATGTAATTGGGTAGCCTTGGGACCAGAGAAGCGGCCTGATGTTGCGGCTGGTGCCCATGAGGCCACTAAGGATGCTCTTGCTGTTGATGATGATATGCCTCTGGCAGTGCCACCACCACCTAGGACTCAGGGTGAGAGGATTGCCCGACTAGAGGAGGAGGTGCATGGTATGCGTCTGGGTCAGAGTGAGGTGTTGGATCACATGGCCCGAGACTTTTCTAGGTTCGCTACGTAGACTGTTACTAGCCTAGTGCGAATGATGGACAGAGTTGGTGTGGCTTACACGAGCTATTCTAAGACACCAGGAGAGTACCAGAGACGCGCCAGGCGCAGGACTGACGGTGCCAGCACCTCCACATCCCAGCAGGATGATCAGTAGCCAGACCTATGATTCCTTTATCCCTTATGTTTTTTTTATCCTCTGTACATTTATATTATTCATATCATGATGTACCTAAACTTAAAGCTAATTATCTTTTGACATATATATCACGATATGACGTTTTGATTTGTTTGTGTATGATAGAATCAAGCTTGGCAGTAAGTTCAGCACCATAGTTCATGAATATGTTACGGAACCGAGCAGGTTATTTACACCAAAGAGAAAAATGGAGAAGTGAGAGTGATGTGTGTGAAAAGCTGAAGAAAAGTCCAACTTAAAGACTTCTCTGTAATCAAAAGTGCTTCCCGGGAGAACCCAAAATGTTATTTAATTTTATCGAGTTTGTCTTCCCAAACATCAATACAGCGTATCCGCTCCATACCATACGGCGTATTGATTGTCTGGACGTTATCAGTCTTTACGTTTTATGCACTTTAAAAACATTATTGTCAGTTCTGGCAATACGGCGTATTCATGCACATGATACGACGTATTTACCAGACTGACTCGTATTTAGTTTGTTTAGTTTAGTTTAAATTAACCATAGATACCAAGATAGGAATGCACATTTTTCCTATATTTTATACAGGACCTTGGAAGAAAGAAATATCAACGAATATTGGTGGTGAATTTACAAATCTGGAGATCTTGAAGTGTTAGAGTCTTGAAACATCAAGGCGGCTGTTCAACACAAAATCTTGCTTAATAAATCAACATAGAGAATCTATCGAGCAAATATCAGGGGAGTTTCTCATTCTAATTCTTTTTAATTCCTGTATTTAATATTTTGTCCATACAACGAGGATGTTGTATAATTCAAGTGGTAGGGTGGAATTAGAATGTTTACTTGTCCTAATTTTCACACTAAATGCTTAAATTATGCACAAATTTAAAAAAAATTCAAGCATACTTCTGTGAAATTACTTAATACATAACCCGCACACAATAACCCTTGTTAGATATTATGAGGATTTAACCTTATCCGTTTCTAAATGTTTACCCAAATTCCACAAAATATGATTGTGCCGGCGATGTAGTAGACTTTAGAACTTGGCTTGGTATATCTATTCGAGACCGCAATAATGAGTACTATGGATTTAGATGGAGTAACTTGTTTAAATTGGTAAATTTTATGATTACTCCCAAATTGCCTTTACATGTTGCTTATTAACTAACTACACTGGTTAGTTAACCCCCGTTTAAACCCTTTGTTTACTCTCATTTTAAGAGTAAGATACCCCTAGAAAAACCCATAGATCCAATCCTTTAGGAAATACACCAATTATTTGGTTCGTTACACCTTTACACCTTAGCCTACTCAGTTAGATTAAGTTTATTTTATAGTTGCTAGTTGCTTAAAGTGTAAAGTTTGTATATCCCGAGTCTTGTGTCAAAATTTTCTATCTTTGGTACGGTTCGAAAAAAATTACACATCGCAAATGCGAAGGTATATTATAGTCAAAACTCATGTATTTTTACTACCATCGTAATTAATGGTACGTCCAAAGAATGAAGGAATTATCGAAGGAATTATCTGGAATGATTATGATCGTGAAGATGGTGAAACTACACCGAGTTTCATAGTATAATGTTAGCAAAAAAATCAAAAAAATTAGAAAAATTACAAAAAAGGAGAAGGAAAGTTTGAAGATAATCATTTTGCAACTACCAAAGAAATTACACGAAGGATCGATTAGTCGTTGATACAAATCGACGATGTAGAGTATTGTATAAAGTGGAAGATATCGTCACTTACCTTGTAAAGTATGGGATGATTGGGAAGTTGACCGTTACGGGAACGCCAACTTAGGTTGTTGTTTTTGATCTATGATCAAGACGTTGTAAATAGTTGTGTCTTTATCATGATAACGGTCGAGAAAAAGTGTCTAGCAACTTGTATTTTAGACTTAATCTATTTGTTTCATAATTTTTATTTAACAACAATTTATTTCCCTTTCCTAATCATTAACCATGGGTTTTACATGAATGAGGATTTGATCGAGCATACATGTCTATTCCATCGTTACGGCCATGTATTCTTGTCTCAGCTACTTTGTTGGTTTATTACTATAGGTGAAAGTTAGAAGATCCATACCCTATATTACTTTACTAGTCCTACACTTTAGCTTATTCGAGGTGAGAGTGAGTAGTCACATGTGTCTATCCCGTTGTTACAGGTGTGTATGTGTGGACTTTGTCGCCCTCCTGGAATATTGGTATCGATAAAGATTAGTTAGAGTAATCAACCCTAAGCCTTATCATAAAAACCCATATTTACCTTTATAAACTTGTTACTCCTTAGCTTTAGCAGTGGAGATGTGTATCCTTGCCAAGCTTATGATAGAATACTCGTCATGACCGAGCAATTGAGCGAATTAGTTACATGTTACCACATAGATTAGTTGAGTGATTTGAGTGTTTTCATCTTCCTATTTCGTGAGGTGTTTGGTTGTGTACTTGTAATAGATCAAATAAATGCTTTAACGGAAAATATCCTTAGGGATACATTTTTATAAACTTCTAAAGGCTACTTGAGGATAAGTAGGATTCAAGTGGGGGGATATTTGATGACATCAAATAACGTCTATTTTATAGCATCATTTATCCCATGTAATTAACCCATTTTGTATAATTATTGCAAAGAATTGTTACTTAATCATTTATATTTGAGAATTGCAGTAATTACAGAGTACTTGGTGAATATTAGCAAAAGGCGCGCATTCTGGAGCTTAAACGAAGATATTTTAAAGATTAATATTTTGACAACCAATACGTCGTATCCATCAAGGAAGATACGGTGTATATGTGCCTGCACTCACCAAAGACCACGAAGGACACAAGACCAATACGCCGTATCCAGATAAGATCAATACGCCATATTGAAGATATAGAAGGTAAATATTCTGGAAGATATCAAATGTGGTCCTTACTACGAGAAACTCCAATACGCCGTATCCAATACCTTAGATACGCCGTATCGACACCGACTCCAGACCCTATAAATACAAAACTCAAAAATGATTTTTGAGTGTGCTAAATTATATTCTCGATACCTAAACCACAAAAGTTGATTTTTAGAGGAGAAAAAGAGCAGAAGAGGTCTTGCAACGCATTCCAATCCATAGGAGACAACTTGTAATTTCTTATACTTTTGTAATCGTTCAGTTTTTGGTATCATTCGTTAACTCGGTTAGTTTACCTTGGCTAAGCCATTACTCTGAATGTTTGGTTCTGTTTATATCTCGATTTCTTAGTTTATAGTTGATTTATTGATTATGTTTATCACATGATACTTGTTTACGTGCTTTTGTATGTGACCTATCATTCAACTGGATCTAGTGATACGAACCAAGTAATCTAGATGCCGGGATAGCTCTCCATATAGTAATTTATACATCTAGAATCATAGGATCACAAATATTGTCCTTCTAAAACCGTGCTAAGGATACGCTTCTGGCTTAACTAGTTAACAGAAACTACCTTTGGTTTATTGAACATGTTAACTAGTAGGTGAATCTAGATAATTCAACCAATAATGTTCTGATTCTATTGGATAGTTGGACAAGTAGACTACTAGAGTATAAATTTCCATTAAGTAGTAAGTGGGTAAAGTCTCTATGAGCTAGGGTTTAACAAAATCACCATTGCTTTAATCCTTATGATAGATTATGTTGGGTTTTAGAAGTCTTTACAACTTACTGCTGCTGGTTCAACATTGGTGCTGCTAGTGAAGATTTAGTATTGTTGAGAAAGATTGAAGAAAACAGACTAAGTCTATAGTAATGTTAGAGTATAGTTAGTACTGCCAGTACATTGTTAGTACTGCTAGTATAGTTAGTGTTGTTAGTAGTAAGTTAGTGCTGCTAGCATATAATAGTTAGTGCTGTTAGGAGATATGCATGAGTTAAATTAGGAATAGATATGCATTATCTCCTCACGCGTTTTGTAAGCCCATTAGGGTTTTCCTTGGTGTATAAAAGGAACCCTAGGCATAGTTAATAGATATAGATCAATAGAGATCAATTAGCAATCATAGCTTGTAACCTAGTACGATTCAAGTTATAATATAAAGTGTGAGTTTGATAGAAGATCTCTTGTGTTTACTTAATACTGTTCTTCTTAGCATTGTTGATTAGTTTCCGCATAATCAATAGTGTTCAATCAGTGTTTCATTATTGTTGCTTTGGATTTATCTAAAGTAACAAACCCTTTGCAAGCTAAAGGTTCAAGATCTATTCAGTAAGGGATCCAACAAGTGGTATCAGAGCTTGTGTGGAAACTCTGAATAAGAAGAACTCCATTATTTGAAGCAGATTTACAATCAAACCAGGAAGATGACAGAACAAGACTCTCCTCCACCAACTATAACAGCAATGAAAATCCCTATCATCAAGAAGGGAGAATATGATATTTGGAGCATGAGAATGTGATAATATATCTGCCACACAGATCATAACCTATGGGATATAATTGTCGATGGACATCTCCAAGAAGAGGTTGCACCAGCAGGAGAAAAATCTGGTCCTCCTGCTCCTGAGACTGCTAAACAACTGACTGCCAAAAGGAATCAGGAAAGAGTTAAGAGCATCTTGCTGTTAGCAATACCTGATGAATATCTCCTTAAGTTTCATAATGTTCCAGATGCTAAATCTCTCAGGGCTGCAATCAAATCAAGGTTTAAAGGAAATGATAAATCCAAAAAGATGTAGAGGAATGTTTTAAAACATCAGTTTGAAAACTTTACCACTGCACCAAATGAAAGTCTGGATAAGGCTTATGATAGGTTCCAAAAACTTATAAGTCAATTGGAGGTTCATGCTGCTCCAGTATCAAAGGAAGATATCAATCAAAAGTTTCTAAGAAGTCTTCCTCCTTCATGGAGCCAAATTGCTTTAATCATGAGAAATAAGCCAGACATAGACCAGACTGATATTGATGATCTCTACAACAACTTTAAGGTCTATGAAGATGAGATAAAAAGGACTTCAAGTTCCACATCTAATTCTCAGAACTTGGCTTTTCTTTCTTCTGAGAATACAAGCAGCACTAATGAAGTTAGTACTACTAGTGGAAATTTTGGAGTTAATACTGCTGGAGGAACTAATTCATCAAGTCAGGTTTCATCTACTCGAGGTGTTAATGAAGTAGTGTGCTCTTTCTTTGCACAATAGACAACCAGTCCTCCACTTGATAATGAGGATCTATAGCAGATTGATCAAGATGACTTAGAAGAATTGGATATTAGATGGCAGGTGGCCATGTTGACTGTTAGGGTGCAAAGATTCATTCAGAAGACAAGAAGGAACTTGGATTTCAAAGGAAAACAACCTATTACCTTTGATAAGTCAAAAGTTAAGTGCTACAACTGTCACAGGAAAGGGCACTTTGCTAAGGAATGCAAATCAGGAAGGAACCAAGGGAAAAGATCTTATGGTGATAATGGCAGGAGGAATGCAACAACAAATAAATCATCATCACAAGCACTGGTGGCTCAAGATGGTCTAGGAGGCTATGACTGGAGCAATGATTTTGATGAACCAGTTAATTATGCTTTAATGGCCATCTCCTCCTCAAGTTCATCAAGTTCTTCTAACAATAAGGTACAAAACTGTTCTAAACAATGTCTTGAATCTTTTAAAACTCTTCAAAAGAACTTTGATAGTGAAAGAGAAAAACATAGTAGAGCCAGACTAGAAATTCAGGGTTATGAGTTAGCCTTAGAATCACTAGAATCTAGAATTCTGGATATAAAAAGAATGAACTGGCTTGGGGTGAAAAATATGAGTTTCAAAACTATGAGCTTAAGTGCAGAGAAGTACAAATTGACAACCTTAAAATGGAACTAGAAAAAGTTGCTAAGGAAAGAGATGAGTTAAAAGTTAAGATAGAAAAATAGGAAGAATCATCAAAGGGTCTTAATAAATTACTCAACAGTCAAATGAGTGCTAAAGATAAAAATGGTTTAGGATATGGAACACAATTGGATGAAATGAGTAATAAGTCTGAAACTGATAGTGAGATTAGTATGAGTGTTTTTGAGGTCAGATCAAGTGATGAAGAGATCACACCAGCAAATGATAGGTTCTCTAAAGCAGATGGGTATCATGCTGTTCCCCCTCCTATAACAGAGAACTTCCTAACCTCGAGAGCTGACATATCATTTGCAGGTTTAGATAAATATGTCATTAGAAAGAAAATCATTGAGTCAAAAACAACTGAGCTTAATACTGATACTAGTAAATCTAAAACTAGTGACACTGTAGGTAAAACAAATGAAGTAAACATTGAAAAACCTAAGTCAGTCCATGAATCAGTTGTGTCTAAACCAAAGATTAACAGAGACAAAGTCATCATTGAGGATTGGTACTCAGATGATGAGGATGATGTGTCTGTTGTAAAATAGTTAGTCTTGTTAAGACTAATAAGACTCAAACAGTTAGAAATCAAGTTGATAAAATTGGTCAAATTTCTCAGAAAGAAGGAATTAGATTTAAGAAAATAAAAGCTTGCTTTGTCTGTAAGAGTACTGATAAGTGTAGAATACACATATCCGTTTATACCTAAAATAACCCAATTAAACCCAAAACAGATCAAAAATGGCAAAAATATGCTTGTATTTGTGTTTTGTGCGTGCAGGTACGGATATATCAAAAATTACAAGAAAACAGTCAAAAACGGGCAAGCACGGACACGAGAATCAGAAGAATACAAAAAGAAGCCAAAGAATCAAAGCCGAAGCCAGAAAAGTCAAGCCTTAGTCAAATCCAGTCAATAATGGTCAACAGCAGTCATCCACTAAAAGACAAAACCCACAATATTCCATTTTAACCCTCTAAGTTTCACAAAAGCCCAAGAATAGCCCTCACCTCTTAATGGGCCTTGAAAACCCTAAATGGGCCTTACCCGGATCCTTAAGCCCAAATCCCTAGCCCATTTCCCTTTTTTATAAACCACAAGGACTGGTTTTGCAATTTCCAAAAGTATTTTATAACTTGAAAAGGAGAAAAAAAAGAACACAAGGACCATATTTGCAAATTCTCCAAAGTTATAACAGTTTTAACTGTCGAAAAAGGGCGCGAAACCCATTTACTATTCACCCGTCGTCCCATCTTTACCTAACAGTCAAAATCAAAGGGCTTTCCCAAATTGAGGGACGAATAAGACAATTCAAGTGTAGTACAATGAAATGGCGAGGTTAATTCAGTCTTATCAAGGCATTCATTAGCTCAAGATCAAGCTCAAGTACACGTCAGCAATGGTAAAGCACACAAGAGTTGTGGGATTTGCACTAAACTCACTCACAAAGGAAGCACAAGCTGTCACATCAAGGAATGACAGCTTGGCAATCCTTGAGTGCACACAATTTGATCAAACGGCCACAATTGAAGCCCCAATGATTAAAAGATTTGATGGACAGGATTAAGGATTGGAGAGCAAGGCAAGAGGGTCTGGAAGCTTCACCAAATGCCTATAAAAAGGGTCTCAATCTTCACACACACACACACGTAGCTTTTAGGATAGATTTTAGCTTAATTTCATTTTTAGCTAAATTTTACTTTTAATCTTGTAAATTCCTTTTAAATATTGTAATTGAGTTTTCTATTAATGAATTCAGTTGTTTTTTAATCTCTTTTAAGTTTTTTTTGTTCAATATTCATAAGCTTTTATTTTCTTACAAGTTATTAAGCTAAAACTCCAATAAGCTCTAATAAGCTCTCAAGAGTCTCTAAGCTCTTGATGAGCTCAACTTAGCTTAATCTTACCTAAACTCTTAAAACAGCTTTAAAATACCTAATTACCTTAAACTTAATGAATTATGAGCCTAATGGAAGGGGAGTCAAAGTTGGATGGACTCCCATGGACCTTAACTCCTAGCTTATTAACAAGCTAGGAGAGCTTGTAGCTGCCAAATTTGGTTCCTCTTGTTTAGCTAGAGTTCAAGTAAGTTTCCTTTTAATATCTTATATCTTTAAATTCTAGCTTATATAGTAGTTAAAGTGCTTATTAGATTTAGAACTGCTTATTTGCTTATATTATTGCTTATAATTGCTTATTTGAATTTCATTTAGCTTTAAAGTCATAATTGTTCATCTGATTTCAGTTGTAATAGCTTAGATCATAGTTTTTAAATTTGTCATATAAATCTTAAAAAAACCAAAAATAGTAGAGATTAGCTTAATCTTAGATTATAGCTTAATACAGTTGTTGATTTATGTTTGTTAGGGTAGATTTAAGCTAGTTTTTATCTGGTAGTTAATACTTATTAATTAGATTTGCATTTCAAAGCTTTACTCAAATATGTCATCACTTTAAAGGGGTGTTTGGAATAAGCTTCTTTGACCACAAATAGTCAAAGTGAGTTTTAGATTTTCATTAAGTCAGTTTAAATTTCATTCAAAATTTATAGTTTAAGAGTTTTTATAAGTTAGAGTTTGAAAATGAAAAGATTAGAGCTTATTCTCATAGTTCCTGCACCAGGGGAGCTTTAGCTTAGGTTTCAGTTACTTCATTTTGATCCTAGCTCTTTAAGCTTTTGATTGAGCTTGAATTAAGTTTACACACTCCATTTGAGTGTGTTTTAGTGCAATAGAACCCTTTTGGTAACCTGCACTACTTTATTCTTGCTTGAGCAAAGTATATCAGCAGGAACACTAGGTTCCTGATCGGTTCTGACTATACCTTAAAATATATATATAATATAATAAAATATCAAATATATAGTAAGAATAGTCAAAAAGCAGAGTCAATGATACCGAGAAGTAGTATAGAGCTTTCCCGGGTCGTAAATCCCCAACGAGGCTGGAATGGTAAATCGATACGATCGAAGATTTGAGTTTGAAGGAAGGAATGAGTTTGGGAAGTTGAAAAAGTCAAATTAAACAATAACGGACTAAAACGTTTAAGAAAAACCTAAAAATTACGAAATTAAACTAGAAAACGAAGGCCCGAATACCGGACAAAAGGGGGAAAACCTAAAATCTTTAAAAATAACCCTACGGAAAATTTTTCACTTCTAAACTACTCTACGGGTCAAATAACGAAGAATGAAAAAGACTAGACCGAAAACGGAGTTCGTTTGACCCAAAAACGAGTCAAAACAAAATCCCGCACCCGGACCGTGCTTTAAAAAATAAAAAGTTGTAAAAATGATCCTACGAAAATTTTTATATTTTTCCTACAAACTAGATGATAAAAGAAAATTTTCTAAAAAAGCAAAATATTTTTTTGATAATTTTTGTATTTTTTATGAATTAAATAAACTTTTAACTAAATTAAATTATAAAAAATATTAAATGAATACGAAAACTTCTGAAAAATTTACAAAAAATACTAGACTTTATAAAGTTCCTACGAAAAATAAGCTTAATGAATAAGCCCTTAATAAGCTTATTTCAGCTTATAAGCCTACAAGTCACAAACATACATAAATACCAAACGCCTTGGGTCTTTAACGAAAA
>BQNB010000941.1:0-13463 GCA_026074375.1 Tanacetum coccineum
TTTTTCATTTAATCTTTGTTACATTTATGATTTTTCCTTATTTTTTGATAATTTTTCATTAAGTATTTTATTTTTAATCATTTTTCTTAAGATTTTAATTTCGAAAATTAATAAAAAATAGAAAAAAGTTTCAGAAAGTTACAAAAAAATAGTTTTTAGTTTTATAAAAATTACCTTTAGTTTTACATTAAGAAAAATCACTTTACCCTTTTTAAATTTTAATTTTAATTTTTGAGCTTTTATTTTTTATTTTAAAAATAGGATTTTAATTTAAAAAAATAGTTAAAAATAGTTTTCTAAGTTTTTATGTTATTTTAGACTTTTCTAAGTTTAAAAATCATTTTTCTAATTTTTAGGACTTAATTTGCTATTTTCTAGCATTTAATTAGATTAAATTCGTTTTTAATTCATAATAAATTCAAAAATAATCAAAAAAATATTTTTCTTTTTCTTAAAATTTTCTTTTGTCCTATTTTAGGTTTATAAATTTAGTTTGCATTTTTAGGGGTTAATTTTAGTGTATTTGCTTAATTGTCGCGTTTTATTTGTTTCCCGTTAATTGCTTTTAATTGTTCATTTTAATTATTGTTTTTATTTAGTAGTCATAGTTACTAAAAAAATATCCTTTCTCTTATTCAAATCATAATCCGAATTAAAACGTGGTTTCAATTTCGCAAGTTGTTGGGGAAACGACCCGGGTGATCATTCTTCCCGGTTAAATATACGTATTATATATTATATATATCTTTTAGAGTGAGCTTTTCTTAAGGGAGACTTTAGGAAAGTTCTTAATTGCTCTTTTGGTATTATATTATATTTTATCGTGTCTAGAAAAACAACTATCAGTCGGTCATTTTTCAAGGTTAGAAAATTAAGAACTGGAGGAATTAGACGAAGAAGCAATACGAGATTGATTCCCTGATGAACGACTTATGGCAATCCATGTTAAGGAACCTCAGAAAGATCCATGGTATGCGGATTATGCCAATTTTCTAGTGTAAGAACCGGCATTTTTCCAGGTTAATATATTACTATTAACTTGCACTATTTTTACTACGAACATTTACGTACTCAGTTTGACCTAAAACCAGGAAGTTATCCCGCGTACTATCAAAAACATCTTTAGACACACAACGACTCTAGACTAAGTTTAGTATAGTCATAACAAGTATGTTATCATCATAAAAAGCATGTTTTACATTTTATATGAACATGGTTTAAAAACTTTTACGTAAGTTACGTAAAACTTGCATTTTAGCACTTGCATACATGCACAACTTACCCAATACCTTCACGACCTTTATACTAATACTTTTAACTATCCTATACTTCACAATTTTAGTATTCCCTCCCCCTAAACACCCTAAAACTGGCCATCCCCCATTCCCTACTAACTCATACCAAAATAGAAAGGAAATATAATGCTTTTTTACCTTGAAACCCCCTTTACCTATTCTTATACTTAGCATACTTAAACTAGCAAGCCTTAGCCCTTGTTTTCCTCCTTTTCTCAAGCCTCTAGATCAGCTCATAAGATACCATAACTCATTTGGAAATGACATACACATGTGACTTTCAAAAGCATTCATACCATACTCAAAATACATTACATAATGAAAGACTTATACTAGTTTTCATTTACATAACACAAACACAAATCCTTCTCTCTTCTCTCTAAATTGCATGGCAGAAAAGGTCAGAAAATAAAGGGTTTTCAAAACTTATTAAGTGTTCTTCAAGTGGTTTGAACTTGGGTTATAATTAGCTAGGGTTTTGGAAGCTTGTTTAGGGTTTTTACTTAGGGTCCTTGTGTTCTTTTGATCTCTAATAATTCACAACACTTTGTAAGCCTTCATAACTAATTTTCACACTCATTTACATTCTTCTTTATCATTTCATGATCATATTATATCACCTCTTGATGCTTTGAGTGTTGAAAGTTTGATTTTAAAACAAGTTACTAAACTTAAAACTAAGCAGAAAAGTCACCTGACTTTATTGATGTAGAAACCTATGCTAAACATTTTCTAGCAAAAATCCTATTATAAACACTTAATTACATGTCTTAGGAAGCTCTCCGCCAAATTTCGTAGCATGCGAAGTTGATTTGGTATTTTTTAGTAAGTGTTACATGTTCGAGTTTCAAAACTGACCAGAATCCGCATACCAAATTTAAATCATAAAAAGCACCACTTTAGGTGTAGATTGGATTCTTGGTCCAGTTGAAAATTTGGTAGAGGAAATTTTAACTTAAACATAACAAGTCGAATTGAGTCATAAGGATGAGTAACAAAGGAGATATGGCCTTTAGAAGTAAGGTAATATTTGCTGGAAATTTATAGTTTTGAGTCCCGTGTATAAAATGAAATTACTATATAAATGGGTTAATATCTAAGGTCTAGAGCCCATGTATTTGGAAAGTAGACTAAAAAACGCTCAACATAGACTTTGAACCAATTGAGTTCTTCATAAAACGAGGGACTTATGGCCCGACGAAGTCGAAAAACTTTCTAAAAACTGTAACAGCAGGTCCGGTTACTAAAATAAATAAACCAACACTCAAAGCATGTCTTCCTGAATCAAGATCTTGAAATATCAAAAGTAGACATGTTCACCTACGGTTAAAGAGTTTAACGGATAAAAACAGACTAGATACAAAGTAAATACGCTTAAATGAAGTTGGGTTTAAAACTTAAGACTTGTGTACAGATGTTTTATTCATTTTCTTAACTTTTGCCTTGCGTAACTATATAAAACCTCATTACAAGTATACAAAGGTGATAAAACTTTATAAAACTCATATGCATTTAGTACATGTTGCATCATTTCTAAAATGACTTATTTATCTAGGTCGAGTTTAGGAATACCTGTTCGTTGCACTACATTATACTTTCCCGTCACATTACTTACTCAAGGTGAGTTTCATGGCCCCTATTTTACTTGTTTTGAACTATTTTGGGGAAGAATACATGCTCGTTTATAAACTTTGTTAGGTCTTGATTTAGGATCGAATAAGCTATCTAGTGTGTGTTTAGGTGTTTGTGTGTTTGTTATAGAGAGAGAAATAGTAAAGAGAGAAAGTAGCTAGAGAGAAGGAAGATGAGAGGAAGAGTAGAGAGAGAAAGTGAGGGAGGGAAATGAAAAGATAGAATTAGAAGCACCACCTCACAAGTGAGGTAGGGAGGGGTATTTATACCCATTTGTAAATGTGAGCTACTAGCTCATGGCTTTCTCTTAGTCTTGTCTCGTGACTACATTTAGTCACGAGACATTTACCTAACTATTACACACTTAATATTCTACTAATTATTACAAGACTTTTATCTTAATAAGATCGTCACTTTTCTATTCCTAACAATCTCCCCCTAAGGGACGATCATTAAGATCTCACTTTGATTACGTTAATGATCAACACTTTCTAATTCTAACAATCTCTCCCTAAGGGATGATCATTGATATCTCTCTTGTGACCTTGATCTTTGATCTTTAATGCTTGTTGTCTTTAGTCTTGTTGTGTAATAGTGGTCTCGTTCCAATCATGCTCTTGTGATCTTGATCTTTATCTTTGAATTTGCCTTCGTCTTTGCCTTTGAGATCTTTTCGAATCCTCATTGCTTTGCCAACATACTTATCGTGAATCCATCTTGATTTGTCTTTTGAAGTTTCTGACCAACATACTTATACTTTCCTTGATAGCTAACAATCTTCCTCATGTAAAACTTTTGTCTTTACCATAAGCTTGATGATTTGAGGAAGTTCTTTGATTATCAGAGTTGCGGAAGTGTATCTTTGATTTTTGAGTATGAGTTATGAAGGTATGAATTTGACGGTGTACTTGCTTGAGAAAGGTAGAGATGTTATTGTTGTTGTTGAACATACTTCACACAAAACAACCTGTAGAAGTTGAAATTATAACACCAAAGCCAACTAAGTCCTGGATGTTGTATACATCAAAGTCAACTAAGTCCCGAATGTATACATTTCTTCCTCTTGATTGTTGTTGTAGAAGATGAATGCAGCAATGTAAGAGTAATAACAATCTCCCCTATCAATCTTGTGACATTGTAAGTAACCTTGGTAATCCAACACTTCACTTAAATAAATTAAGGAAATGTAAGTAACCTTGATAACTACTAGATCACTTAGATTACTAGTTAACACTAAAATGAATCATTAAGCAATCATTTTCAAATTAGTGACCTACGTTCAACGTTGGCTTGATGTTAGCACTGGTAGGATTTCCATTTATCATTGTGAATACTTTTAATTAAGTATCACTCTTGAATGTTCCGCGCAATGTCACAAAGACATGCAATGTCACGTAGACATATAAGCGACTCTTGTACTTTTTGTATCATTGATGTTTAATACAAATGTACTTTTGTTTCCTATGTGAGATTTATGATTTGATCTCATTTAGCTCTAGACTCAATAAGTGCATTTTGGTTTTAGTGATCGGAGGCTGGAGCAGACTGCTACCTTTTCAATATCAACAATCTCAGAGTGAGATGTCAATAGATTATGCATTTATCTCCGTGACAATGAAACAAGAATTCTTTTGAGAGAATCTTGAGTGGCTGGGAAGGGTTGTGCATTGCATCACTGGGTCCATGCCGTCTTTCTTCAATACCAAATATCATCTTTGTGATATCCGATAGATTATGTATTGACCCAGTTTCTGCCTTAAGTTTTGTGGAGGGCTTCTTTCTTTTCACCCTTTACACATCATTTCTTTTTCATTCTTCAACCCCTTCAATATCCACCAAGACGTCATTACTATCATCATGTAGTGATTGTTCCGGTGATAGCTCATGCCTTAGTTGACATTATTCCCATTCACATTCAACTCCATCATACCTAAGGACTTCTATTCTATCTACTTGGAATGTCCCTAAGTAGATCCCTCCGGTTCTGGTTGGATCATGGGATAATATCTAACCTTACCACCTTATTCCTTCTTTGATCATCGTGAGGTAGATGGTTGTTGGGTATTAAGATCGAAATCATAGAACCTTTTGAAAATCAATCAAAGTGTTTGATATAAATCAAAACTTTTAATCACTTTGAAAGTTTCACTTTTAAGAAATACCCCCTACACATGTGCATCATAATATTGAAAGAGTAGGAGGAAAGAGCTTCGCACTTGAGTCTTTAGATCACTTTGTTATTCCATACATTTTAGGCATTTTATCTTTCTTGATCACATTATAATCACATTTTCTCCCTCTCAAAAATAGCATACCATATGATATTTTTGATATCAATGGATTAAAATAGCTATATGAGATTTTGAAAGCACATAAGAGACGATCACATTTTAATCCAGTTTTCTCCCCTTTAAAAATAGCATACCATATGATATTTTTGATATCAACGGATTAAAATAGCTATATGAGTTTTTGAAAACACATGGGAGAAAACAAATATTGCATGATTATTATTGGAACGTTTTTAAATGTTTTAAACAAATTTGAAAAACTAGTTGTGCCAAGTGTGTTTATATCTAAAACGGATGGTCACTAAGCCGCTAACAACGGTTGTCAAATACTCTCAAACGGATGCAACCCGAATGATACTAACAACGCTTTCGAGTACCCTAGACCAGATGCAACTTAGATCACTGACGTGTTTGTCGATATACTTGACAACAACTATTTTTGACATGAAAAATTTTCTTTTGTTTAAAAAACATTTTCCTTCATACTCCCCCTCAATAATACAATACTTCACTTTGAAAGACACCACAAGTATATTGAGGGATAGAGTGAGTGTTGAGCATATTATTTTGAAAGATTTTGAATTATCTTTTGAAAAATTCTTGAAAAATAAAGCTCAAACACTACTTGTTTCGGAAGCTCCCCCTCAAAACTAGATGTAAATCCAAAAACATTTATTGAGGAAGGGAGTGTTGAAAACACAATTTGAAAGATTTTGAAAAATTCTTAAAAATTGTGTTCAACATTAAACGCTTGGTTTTTGAAAAACTCTCCCTCAAAAGTAGATGTAAATCAAAGGATTTAGTGAGGAAGGGAGTGTTGAACACAGAATTTAAAAGATTTTGAAAAATCTTTTTGATAAATTCTTGAAAATTGTGTTTAACTTTTCGAAAACCATTTTACTTGAGCTCAAGATTTTGAATATTTTAATGAACTAGCTCAAGTCTGAGTAGTTGTAAGCTTCCCGTTGTGAGGATAAATGTAGAAAAATATACACTTTCCTTTATTTGAAGAATGAGTCCTAAGCTGTCATTTACTTAGAAGTCGTATGTCCCGAGCAAACTTTAGAAAGAATTTTTGATTAAAAATTGCTCAGGACAAAGAAGATTTCTCTTCTTTTGAAGATAAAGCGCACTAAAACGTACACTTTTCTTTTATTTGAAAACCGGGTTATTATCTGGAATTTAATAACAAACCATTGACTTGAGCTACAAAACTTTGAATGTTTTGTTTGAATAGCTCAAGACCGAAAAGATTTCTCTTTTCGTTGTTAAGGATAAACGTACTGAAACGTACATTTTCCTTTTATTTGAGGCACAGGTTGCAATCTGACATTTGATTACAAACCATTATGACATCCAGTTAGACAACAGCCTTTGGAACCCATTTAAGCACGGTGCTAACGGGTTTGCCAATTTGTAAAAACCATTTGAAAGTTGAGTCAAGTCTATATAAAGAAGTTGAGTTCCAACTAGGACTTAAAACCGGTGTTTTATTTGGAAACAACTCTAGTGGAATTAATGGAGATTTAAAATTCCTTTTGATTTTCCATTGATTATTGAAACTCGGTGTTTCTTGTGGAGTTTTAAATCTTATTGACGAAGAAGATTTCCATTTGTTATTGACATTTGATGAATCGTTTCAAAAAATCGTCTTTGAACCGTTTGAAAAGATTTCCATTTGTTTATGATTTGGAATATTTGAAAGACTTCGAATGAATTTGCTTTGGTCTCCACACTTGTTTTACCGATGTAAAACGAGAATGTGGAGTTACAAAAACTTGATTCTTATCTTTTAAAGCCCTTGTCTTAAAAATCACTTGACAATTAGGTGTTTCAAAAGTTTGAGATTCTTTAGAATACTTCCACACTTTTTTTACCGGTGTAAAACGAGAGTGTGATATTTCAAAATATTGATTCTTCACATTTGAAGCACTTGTCTTAAAAACCTTTTGAGGAGTAGGTGTTTTAAAACTTTAAGATTTCTTAGAAAACTTCATATCTTTTTGCAAAGAATAGGTTGTAAACTGAGAAACCCTTTTTGAAAACGGTTTTGAAGACTCACACGTGTGAACCTTTTCCGAAACACTTACTTTAGGTTTTGAAGATTTTGAAACATTGGTATTTCTTTTTGTCCGGTTAAGAGAATCAAACTTTACTATTAAAGCATTATATGAAGTTCTCAACTCATGATATTCTTTTTGACAACAACGAATATCTTGTGATGCCAATTTTGACTTTAAAAACGCAATTTGTTTCAAAAGCTGATCCTTTTCATTTTTACGCAAAGACTGTGCAGTGACTGGTTTTGACAAATCCTTTTGCACAACAACTTTGGGAGTAAACCATGATTTTGGAAGTTGAGATGTTATCAAAAGTTTATCAGCAGGTGGTTTTCCTAAAATTGAAGGTTTATCAAACTTAGTTTCCAGAGACTTCCCTTTCAGATTTTCAAGTTGAGTCTTTAAATGATTAATTTCTTTCAAAAATTAATCCTTTTTAGCTTTAGAATCATCAACCTTACGAGCCAATTGTCATTAGAGAACAACTATTGTATTTTCAAGTTTTTCAAAATACGCTTTAAATTTGGCTGTTCTTTTTGACAATTCAAGCTGGACATCATCAAAATCTTTTGTTTGTTGAGTTAAAATCTTTTCAAGCTCGACAATCTTAGTTTGAAGCTCACATTTTGCATTTTCACAAATATTCTCCCCTGATTCCTTTTCAAGTTCAAAAATATTACTCTCAGCAATTGAACTTGGAGAGGAATCATCTTTACCCAAAATGTGATCAATCGTGAATTCAGATAATGTAGACCTTATATTTTCTTTCTGAACTTGTGGGTTTTTGATTAAATCAAACAAATTTTTGTAAAGCAACTTCAAGTGTTCATTCTCTTTTAGTAATGAAGTCACTTGATGTTCCAACTCAATGTTTTGAGTTTCAATTTTATGAAACTTGATTTTGACTTCATCACATTGACTATTCTCAACCTTTGAACTTTGAATTGACTCAAACAAATCTGTATAAGTCTGTTTCAAATGTGCATTTTTGATTTGTAATGATGCCAAAAGGTTTTCATTTTCTTTTTGCAATGTTTTTAAAGAATTATTTTCTTGCGTTTTATGCTGAAGTGCTATTTCAAAAGCAATACATTGTGCCTCCAGTTTTGAAAAATCCTTTTGAAACTTTGCAATGGTCTTTTTGAGACAATCATTTTCAGAGTCAAGAGTTTGGTTTAATGATTCAATTATTTTGTTCTCAATTTTGGAAGCAAGCAAAGGACGTTTGTCTAGACATTGTTCAGCATCCTGGTCAACCCCTCCTCCATTAATGAATTTAGGTTGCTCATCATGCTGTTTGTCATTAGCAAACACATTGTATGTAGTAGTAGATTGTACCTCATGAATTGGCTTTGTATCATTTTTTGATCTGCTGCTTTCATTTTGCATTTTTGATTTTGTTCCTCTTCTTGACTTGACAACCAAACCATCATCACATTTATCCTTAACCATATTAACCGTACCCTTTTGCGTCTGCATCGTTCTTTTATTTACACTGCTATCATGCGCTTTTTTATATATTCCTCTTTCAACAATCGCCTTCTCAATCGAATCTATTTTGTTGAGTAAGACATTTTTGAACACTTGAGCATCACATAGATTGCATTCGGTAAAAACCTTATTTGCCATTTGATCATCATAATCCATAGAGATCTGATTATTAATGAAATACCAAAACTGATTCTTGAACACCTTGAAGACAGCCATGGCTATTTCCTCATTAATTTCTTCTGCATTAAGTTGCTTTTCTAATTTATCCATGTTGAAGAACAACATTGGTGCAAAATATTCAATCTCTTCTCCAAATAATGACAAAAATGCCCGTTGAAATCCAGTCGAGAAGCAAGTATTTGTTAAGTCTTCTTTGGAGACATCCTTAAGGAGTGTATGGAGTATTACAAATTATATCAAACAATTTTCTTTCGCTTGTTTCTCCTTTTTATCATCCGTATCATCCCTTGAACTATTGCATTTACCATACTGACTTGATAACGTAGAATCCAAATTAGCATCCGATGTTGTACCCGTATTTACCATACTGACTTGATAACGTAGAATCCAAATAAGAATCCAAATCCAAATAGTATCCTCTTCGGAAGAACAAGTTGTCATTGAACCAAACTCTCCAGTCTTGAATGAAGTTGCCAATGAATTTGTTCAAGAAGACGTTGTAGATTTTGATGGAAATACATTTCATAATGCACCACAAACTCCTGAATTCGATGTTGCTGAATCTTCTTCAACTTATCAGGATCCATCAAATATGTATCAATTTCACCAACAACATCGCTTAATTGATAGATGGACTAAGAATCATCCACTTGAACAAGTGTTTAATGATCCCTCAAAGCCAGTTATGACAAGGAAAAGACTTCAAACTGATACAAAAGTTTGTATGTATGCACTCACAGTCAGTACGATTGAATCGAAAAATATTAAGGAAGCAATGCTTGATCACAGTTGGATCGAATATATGCAAGATGAGCTTAACCAGTTCAAACGCCTTGATATTTAGGAACTTGTCGAATGTCCTGTTGGTAGAAACATAATCAAAGTCAAATGGATTTGGAAAAATAAAACTGATGCTGAAAACACAGTTATTCGGAACAAGTCTCGTTTAGTTGCCAAAGGATATGGTCAAGAGGAGGGAATAGATTTCGAGGAGTCGTTTGCACCAGTTGCAAGACTTGAAGCTGTCAGAATCTTTGTGGCATATGCGGCTCACAAGAACTTTCCAATTTTCCAGATGGATGTTAAAACAACATTCCTGAACGGTCCACTGAAAGAGGAGGTTTTTGTTCAACAACCCGATGGTTTTGTAGATCCAGACTTTCCAAATCACGTTTATCGTCTTAAGAAAGCTCTATATGGTCTCAAACAAGCCCCGAGAGCATGGTATGACAAGCTTTCCTCGTTTCTAATCGAACACCATTTCACAAAAGGTATTGTCGATCCGACACTGTTTACAAGAAGACACGGGGATGACATTTTGTTAGTTCAAATCTATGTCGATGACATAATTTTTGGGTCAACTAAACCAGTTTTTGCAAAAAGATTTGAAAAACTCATGAAAGATAATTTTGAAATGTCAATGATTGGCGAAATGAAGTTCTTTCTTGGACTTCAGGTTCATCAATCTCCCCGGGGTATTTTTATAAGTCAATCGCAATATACCATGGATATTCTTAAGAAACACGGGATGGAAAAATGTGATACTGTTAGCACACCAATGGCTACTACTAAACTAGATGCAGATTTACAGGGTACCCTAGTAGATCAAACAAAATATCATAGTATGATAGGGGGACTTATGTATCTTACTGCTAGTAGACCAGATATTGCCTTTGTGACATTTGTATGTGCGCGTTATCAGGCACGCCCAACTGAAAAACACCTCAAAGAAGTCAAAAGGATCTTTCGCTACCTTTGACAATCCGTTAATATGGGTCTATGGTACTCGAAGGACTCTGGGTTTGAGCTAATTGCATATGCAAATGCAGACCATGCAGGGTGTAATGATGATTATAAAAGCACATCCAGAGGCATTCAATTTCTGGGAGACAAGTTAGTCAGCTGGTCGTCCAAAAAGCAAGATTGTACAGCTATGTCATCTGCGGAAGCTGAGTATGTATCCTTGTCTGCTTGTTGTGCTCAAGTCATCTGGATGCGAACACAACTGCTGGACTATGGATTTCATTATCACAAGATTCCGATCTTCATTGACTCAAAAAGTGCAATTGCCATATCTTGCAATCCCGTACAACATTCAAGAACAAAACACATTAATATCCGTTATCATTTCATCAAAGATCATGTTGAGAAAGGTACAATTGAATTATACTTTGTCGGGACGGAATACCAACTTGCTGATCTATTTACAAAAGCCCTTTCGAAGGAAAGGTTTGAGTTTCTAGTTCACATGATTGGTATGCGATGTATGACTCCAACACAGTTGGAACGTCTCGCAAAGTTGTCTTCTTGAATGAAAGATCATACATCAAAAACATTTGTAAATACATTTAAAAAACAAAACAAAAAATTGAAAAAATATAAAAACTCAAAAAGATTTTTATAAAAAAATTTAACTTAAGAATTCAAACACATATTTTCTACGTTCAAATCAGTCTTATTATACTTAATTTTTCAACAAATCGTCCTTCAAATGCATAATAAATGTATCATAGACTGAGGGTAGGGATGGAAAAAGCACCCGAAACCGATGGGGAAAACCAAAACCCGAACCGGTTGGGTCGGGTTCGAGGGCGGGTTGGCGGGTTCGGATGCGGGTACGGGTATTGATAAAAGAATTTAGCCGGGTACGGGTTCGGTGACGGGTTTTGATAATACCCGCCCCGATTACCCGTACCCGTACCCGTATCCGTTTACCCGAATTCGTACCCGCTTTATTGTCATTATAATTAATTAAAGTATATATATTATTACATATAATTTATTCCATTGTATTTTTTATATAACTATTTCTATTATTTAACACATTTGAATGTTACATAAATTATTCGAAAGCGCTAAATCGTCTAATACGGTATTTGTTTTCCTTAACTTTAAAAAAATTTGAATATATAAGGGTGTTTTGCTTTATTTTTCGATGAATTTTAGTGTGACTTAATCTTGATACCCATCATTTTTCTATAAAAATATTCAATTGGGAATACCCGATACCCGCGGGGAAAGCCGAATAACCGATGGATAATATTAACCGGGTACCCAACGGGTAATGGGGCGGGTACGGATGTGGATATTATAAACGGGTGCGGGTACGGGTATACTAAAACCCGCCCCGAACCCGACCCGTTGCCATCCCTAACTGAGGGGGAGAAAATCATAAAAATAATTTTTCACTGCTAAAAATGTGTTTTGCAAATCCAATTCCATTCAAAAACAAAAGATTTCTTTAAAAATCATCTTCTTGTGAAAAATTTTCAAGTGTGCAAAATTGTAAAAAATTAACAATCTCTTGAATGAGTTCTTTAATTAGATATTTATTCGAGAGGGAGTTATGAAATTTATTGAAAATTTTCAAAATTTTATCATAACAAAATGTTCAAAACTGCAAAATTAACTATCACTCAACAAGTTCTTTAATTAGATATTTTGTTGAGGGGGAGTTATAAATTTTTTCAAGATACATCATCATCAGAAAATGAAATTGTGTGCTCAAAAGCAAAATTAACTTCATTTCGAACAAACATTGTAAGAAAGGATATTTCAAAAGTGGATAACTGTTCGAGGGGGAGTTATGAAATTTTTCAGTAAAAACAGGAACTTAATTGGAGAAATTAAATCAAAATGATTATTTTTGTAAAAGTGGTCTAACTTCAAGGGGGAGTTATGGAAATTTTTGGATAAAAAAAGGGATACGAAAGTAATTTTTGAAAATAAAAGGTGAAAAATGCAAAAAGTAACCTTTGTATGATTGATTGTGGTTTACGAAAGCAACTCAAGGGACTGAAAATGACAAAGTTGGAAAGTAGCTTTTGTAACACCGCCAAATTCTGGTAGCAGCGGAATGATAACAATGGGGTGCTACTTCATAGTCCATACGCACAAGTCACAGAAAACGACCTCAAAAAAGACGTTTAAATAAATTTCACATTCGTTATATTAAAATCAGAGTTTACAAAGGATCCCATTTATAATGCAATAGAAACTTTTTTTAAAACGTTTGTTGAATGGTATACAAGTTATTAAGCCTTCAAAAATATATCCGCGCGACTCAAATGCTCCCAATGCTCTACTAGCAAATAATAACCTGAGAAAATACATGCAAAAATGTCAACAATAATGTTGGTGAATTCATAGGTTTAAGTAAAAGCAGTGTTGAAATAATTTAAGTAATATTTCAGTAGAAAAAGAAGCTTTACGATATTCCAAAGTGTTATTTCTAAAATCCAAATAGTGATTCAGCAAATTAAAAAGTATTTAGAAGTGGACCACAAGACTTAAGTAAGGGTGGACTAAGTACGTATTCCGAAGTCCAAAACAGGTAATGGCGACAAGAGAAACAAATTCAACAAGTCTAAAAGAAATAGGTATTATTGCACTAAGCTAATGAAACCGAAGCCTTTAACTGTTTGTGCCCTAATACCTATACGTTCTTTCTCAATGTTAAATGCACCATGATCAACTTGTGACCAGAAATTCCAGGTGGGGATTGTTAGTCCCGA
>BQNB010000941.1:19932-88419 GCA_026074375.1 Tanacetum coccineum
TATATATATATATACGTATATATATATATATACGTATATATATATATATATATATATATATATATATATACGTATATATACTTAACTTTTAAGGGTATAAAAGTTTTGATAAAAACAATGTTACCAAAATTGTGTATAAGGAAGCTTGCATACAACCTTATAACACTAGTAATTTTAAAACATTTCCAAATTTGTTTTAAAAACTTTCTATAAATAGAACTCACATAATTTTATAAACCACATGCCATTTATAAAATTAGGGTTACCAAGTTTACAATATTTCCATGTATAAGTGATCTTACTACTGATAAGGTTAATTCCTCATGGGAAATAATCAAACCCTGGTAATGATTACGACATACTTTAAATATTGTAAAAAATGTTTATGTAAAATTGTTTATTCTTGCGTTGTTCTGTCACGGGTTCCCTTGCAGAAACCACTAAACCCTTGCATTATAGAACGTTGGTAAGATTTAACAAATTTACGTATACAGTCCATGATTTGGCAAAGTGTACATATCAATATACGTACAATAAGCATTTTAATCATGTACTTTTAGTCCATATTAATTTTAAAAATCATTTTTGCATTTTATATATATATATATATAAAAACGCCATAATATAAACATGCAAAACATATTTACCAAATTAATCATACTAAGCAAAATCATTTACGCAATTAAAACAATAACAAAAATCTTCTCATCTTTTGCAATTAACCAATTAATTCACATAATGATTTCATGCATAACATACTAAACAAGCATGCATAAAATATATTTAGCTTAATAACCATGGTTTACATGCACGTAATCCATGGTTGACAATTTATAAGAAATAAATAAGCTACAATATATTCAAATCACAAATTATAATCCATGCTTTTATAATAAGCAACATAAATCTTTCTAAAATATAACCATATTTTATTTCTTATTTTATGTGATATTTAGGATACAATATTTTACTAAATAATATCCCAAAATAGGTTTTCACATAAAAGGCAAGAAATATTCATAAATATGCATTTTTATTTTAGCTGGATCTTCCAAAATACTTACCATATTTATATTTTCTGATTTTATGTGTTTTATATTAGTAATTATTTCAGTAAATAAATTCCTAAAATAAATTGAACATAAAAAAGGCAAGAAAATATTCACAAAATATGTGTATTTTAGGTATTTTACCATTTTTTATGTAATTATAACGCTATATGAATGGCTCGTGATGCCACTGTTGGAAATTATTATCTAAATAACCTAATATTATGTGAATATTAAACGAGCTACGCAGCGGAATTAAACTCTTATAGCACTTATAATTAACATAAAACATAAACAGAAAACATATCGAATAGCAACCAAGCGACGTGAAGAACCGGAGATTTCTTCGAGTACACGCATGTGTGTAATACATACAAAACCGAAAACCCTTCAAGTTACTAAATTAAGTAACCTCTACACGGTTCATACACTACACGTCAAACAATATCACCCGAATTATAATTCCGTGAACCAACACTCTAGAATATGTCAAGTAGTTGAAAAGACCAAAAACCCAAAAAAGGGTGTTATTATAGTCGACTACTAGGAGAAGAGAAAAAGGAGAAGGGATAAATAATGAGGTCTAGGGATCCTCTATTTATAGTGTTAGGATTAGGGTTACATAGCTTTGGGAAAAAGCTACCTAATCTTGACACTTTAGTCCCTCCTTTTCCTTCTCCTTAAAACCGGCTACAATATAGTCAATTTACACCCTTGGTGTTGACTTTGTGACTTTTCTAATAATTATGGTTAATTACATTTATGTACCCATTAATTAAAAAGCCTTATAATTAACTATTCGTAAACGAACTAATTAACGACCCTTAGTATTCTATTGTTGGAATATTAATATACATAATAAATATACACTTATATTATAATATACATTAATCGATTATTAATACATATATAATAAATATACACTTATATTATTATATATATACCAATAGAATGATATCTATGTGTATTAACGTGTGTGACCTCGTAGGCTCACGTATTCCTAGTCGTATAAATATCTGTAGACATGAGCACAAACCAACAAAAGTTACAATCTTTTGACTCGGTTCGTGTTAAAAATACAATCTTTTGACAAAACTTTCACAAAAGTAATACTTCTTCTCATCAAAATGATCCCTAATATCAATTCATACGAACACTACACAATCAAATTCACAATGGCTACAATGGTAGAAAATGTTATTGCTGCAGGTTCTGAAAATCATCCCCGATGCTAGAGAAAGGCATGTATGATAGCTGAAAGACCCGGATTATTCTATATATCCGAGGTAAAGAGAATGGTGAAATGTTAAAAGACTCAATTGACAATGGTCCTTATCAACTCAAACTAGAGATTATTGTTAAAGACACAGATGGCGTTACAGACATCCGTCGTCCTCAAAAAGTTGAAGAACTTACTGGACAAGAGAAGTTACGATACGAAAGTGACATCAAAGCTGTCAACATACATCTTCTTAGATTTCCAGTTGATATCTACACTCTCATCAACCACTATCAGACTGCAAAGAAAATATAGGATCACATCAAAGAACTTATAGAAGGCACATAGATGACCAAGCAAGAACGTGAGTCGATGCTATATGATGAATTTGATAAATTCACATCTGAGCCTGGAGAATCAATCCACTCATACTATCTGAGATATGCTAAACTGATCAATGACATGAAAATGATTCTTATGTCAACGTCAAACATGCAAATCAACACGAAGCTTGTGAATCATCTTCAACCTGAGTGGAGTAGGTTTGTGGTATGTGTTTAATTACACATACCTTTTACCTATAAGAACGTGCCTAAAATGACCAAAATATACCAAAAATATATTGTATTTGTGTGTTTTGTGATTTATGATTGTGCAGGTAACAGATATTCACTAAAGGACAAAAATCAAGCCAAAACGGACAAAACCGAGCACAGGATTGGAAAGAGCGTGAAAAAGTCAAAGTCAAAGACGAAGCAAAATCCGAAGAAATCTTAAATGGGCCAACCTGTACCCATTTAATGGGTCGGGTCATCCCATTAAGCCTAATACTATAAATCTTTTAGTATTTTAAAAGCCCTAAAATCCACCACACATAACCGACCCAAAACAAATTTATAAGCCTAACATCTCCTTAACCACTACACTTGTTAACCCATACACCCGTTAACCCCAATCCAGTTAAAAACTTTACACTACAAGTCCTTTTACCCCATTTTCTATTACACCATAAGTCCTTAAGGTTTTACATAGTTAGTCCATATTGACTAACACCATTACTCCCTCTACACAACACCCTTAACCCCGTTAATCCAAATCAATCCCAAAACTAAAAATCCTGCTAAATCCAAAACCCTACACTATTCATCCGTCTCTCTCACTCTTACCCTGCCACAAAAACCTCACAAACCTCACACAACAACAGTCCAATCCACGCTGGCAATCCTATGAATTTCTATTGGTTAATGGGACATGAAATTAATCAAGGGTTTAGATCATAGGACTTGGAGAACAAGATATGATGAAGGACTAGGATGAAGACTTTAGACCCTCTCACACAACAAACACAAGAAGCACACCTCAAAGGGCCAAGAACTCCTCAAACGGCTATAAAAGTGTGTGTGTTTTCACATAGGAAACTGAGTAGTTTAGGTTTAATTTTAGGAGTAGTGTAGCTTTAATTTACAGCTTATTTACCAGCTTATTTTACTTATTGTCATTTACTTTTTAAGTCTTGTAAACTTTTAATGTTTTAATGAAATTTAAAGTGTTATGCAAATCTATCCTTTAAGCTCTTAATGCACATTTAGCTTATTTACATTAAAAATCACTTTACAAGCTTTCATTAAATCCATTTTACACCTTCAAAGTTATTTTCACAAGCTTATGTTGTTACTGTTACATTAACTCACCCCAAAATTACCATAGCTTAATGTTAAGGATGATAAGCCAAAAAGGGATGGGCTTATGGACCTTACCAACTTGTTTATAACAAGCTGGAGCTTATAGATCAGCTCCTAAGAGCATTTACACCCTTGTTTAGAGCAAAGGGAAATGGTAGGTTTATCTTTACATTTTATGGCTTAAATTTCCGCATTAGCTTATTCACTGCTTATTCATTGCTTATTTATGCCTAACTTGGCTTATTATGTCTTATTGTTGCTTGTCGGATTAAGTTTTATGCTTATTAGTCATTTAGATGTTGTTTTCATAAAAACTGCCATTGATTAGCTTAAAATTGCTTATTATAGGTTGCTTATTTCTTGTGCTTCTCTTTGAGTTCTTGTTAAAAGCTTTATAAGGTCTGTTTTAGTTTAAAATTTAGATTTTAGTTTTTAAAGGAGTGTTTGGGTCAAGGATCAAAATGGGTAAAAATAGTATGCAATTCTCTTTTGTTCATTAATTCAGTTTAGATTAGCCGTAATTTAGTCTTATTAATAGTTTTTATAAGTTTAAAGAGTGTTTTGTTAAGTTTTTAGGATGTTTTATTTGGATCTAATGTATGCTAGTTTTTGGTTTTTCAAAAGTGCTTTCTAGTGAGTGATTTTAAAAGTGTTCTTAAGTTGTGTTGTTTTTTTTAGAATATGAGTTTCTAGTGCATCACTTCAAACCTGTTTTGAGATGTTTTTCTTTGGCAAAGTCAATTAAAAATTCTAGTCCCAAAGCAGTCAAGTTCATATAATGTTCTTATGAATGTAATATTGTAGATAAGATTGTGGTTAGTTCCTTGTTGTTCTTTGGTCAAACTTAGTTACATTTAGCTTATTATAGTCTTATTTAAATATGTTTTAAAGCTTTTGGAGTGTTAAAGTCATTTTAGAGTTTTGCATTTAGCATAAAAAGTCATAAGATTGTCTAAGTATGCAGTTTGTTTTAGCTAAGGTTTTTAGCTTTTTAAGTGTTTAATTTAGCTTAATTTTAGTTTGAATTTGCTTATTAAGTCATGGTCTTATTATGCTTTTAGCTTGTAGCTTTTTGCTTTGCTTATTGAGTCTGGGATTTAAGCCTAAAATCTGTCATTAAACTCAAAAAGACAAAAAATACTAGTGTAGTCTATCACTTTCTTTAAGTCTTTTCTTAGCTTATTATCTGTTTTTCAGCTTATTGGGGTTTTTTGAGTCCTTGTCTAAATCTGATTTTAGTCTATAGCATATTTCCTTAGCTTATTTGTTCTATTTTTTAGCTTAAAGTAGTGGTTAAGGTCCTTTTAAAATGCTTTTAAGTCTAACTGCTTAATGCTTTTAGTAGTGCTTTTCAGCTTATTTGCTTCATTGTCCCTAGTTTCTAGTGCTTATTATGTTTAGGGTTGTGGTCTGCATTTAGCTTATTTGCTTTTCTTGTGCTTATTATGTCCAAAAAGCCAAAACAGTTTTAGCTTAAAAGTCATTATACTTTTTGAGTTAAACTATCACCCTTTTAGAGCTTATTTCTAGCTTATTTCAAGTTTTTATTAAAAGTCATTTTTCAAAAGTTGCTTATTTTCAAGTTTTTAAGCTTTTTCAAAAAGTAAATTTAAAAAATAAAAAAACTAGGGAAATTAGGAAGTCAAGGGTGCGCAAGTGATATATTATTTATAATACGTAATATAATATAACGATGATGAAATTCCTAAACTACCCTTGAAGACAAAGGTAGTAAGAAAAATCACACGAAAATATAATACGTAAGAAACCAGTAAGTGATTACCCGGTCGTTTTCTCAAAGACTTATGAAATTGAGACCTCGTTTGTTATTTGGACAATGACTTGAATTGGTTTGAAGATGATTGTTTTCTAAAATCCTAATAGAGAGCAAATAAAAGCACAATTAAAGCTAACTACGAAAAACGATAACGGGAAATAAAGAAAACGTGACAAATAAGCAAGAATACTAAAATTAAACCCTAAATGATTTTCTAAACTATTTCTAATCCAATTTGACTATTTAAAAAAAATGCTAAGGAAATTCTAAACCGAGAGTGTTTAAAGCTTAAAAACGAAGAAAACGAGAACGGATATGAAAACCCGTTCTTTAAAAAGTGAATTTTCAAAATATTAACCATACGAAAGTAAATTTCAAACCTAAGCTAGAATATGATAAAAGAAAATTATATAAAAAAGAAAATTATTTTTTTGATTATTTTTCTATTTTTTATGATTTTCTAAAGTTTTTAACAAAATTAATTCACGAAAAATATAAAACTTTAAGCTAAAGGTCCTAAAAAATTTCTAAAAGTAGCTAATGATAAGTAGAATGCAGGAAAAATGAAAAACCCTAAAGTGCTAAACTAAATAAGCCAGGAAAAAGCTTAAAAGCACTCGAAGTGCTTATAAGACAAAGAGCTCAAAAAGTTGATAAAAGAATAGGTGATGCAACTTTAGACGTAAAAGTCCTAAGGGAACGTTGGTGAGAGGTGTGTGTGTTGAGGCTTATAAAGGTGAAACTAGGTTGAGGTCAGGGGTTCGAGCCTTGCTCACCCCTGACTTCCTTGGTTTCCCTTTTTTTCAAAACTTTTTAAACAAAGTTGTAAAATAGCTAAAAATAAGTAAGTTTTATAAAAGAAGCTTTTTATGAAAACAAGAAAATAAGCTAGAATTTGGCTTAAAACATACAGAAATACTAACTTTTTTTTTACTTTAAAAAAAAAAAGCTTAAACTACTAACAAGCTGAAATAAGCTAAAGACTTAATAAGCTATAAGCACCCTATAACTAATCTAACGATCTAAGCAACTAATAAGCAAAAAGATTAAGTCAATAAGCTAAAAATCAAATTAAGCACTTATAAGCAGATAGGAAACCAAACCGACTGTCTAGCTATTTTTGAGCTTATTTTTTAGCATGAAAATAGAACCTTATGGAAAATTTGCTTATACCACCTTAAAGCTCAGCTTGTAAGCTACTCTAAATAACAAACCATAAGCATTTTGAAATCCAATTAAGCTAAGAAAAAGCACAATGAAAAAGCTACTTAGGCTATTTTTGATATTTTTAGTTTTTCTATGAAAAGCTAAAATAAGCTAGAACCTACCCTAAATAAGCTATGAACTACTAAATATGAACCTAATAAGCTAATTAAGACATAAACTAAACAAAAACTTATGACAATAAGCTAAAAATCACAAATAAGCACTTTGGTATAAACTGCTAACCAAACAGTCCCTGGAGACAACTTTAAGCTTATTTTAAGATAAGCTAATAGATCCTTATGGGAATCTAGCTTATACTTCTCTAAACCTTGACTAATAAACTACACAAAACCATTTTTAAAAAGTATTTTGAAAATCAAATGCTTAATGAAAAAGCTTAATGAAAAAGCTGCCTATGCATTTTTACATAACTTTTGGTTTTTGAATGAAAAGACAAAAAGCTAAATTGCAAATTTAAAACAAGTATTTAAATAAGCTCTTTAACTCAAATAAGTCTTAATCTAACTAAAATTGCCTAAAATCTAATTGTGCACAAAAAATCAAAAGTTAACAACTACTTTTTCTTGCTGAATTTTAAGCTAGAAAATGGCTATTTGTCTATTTTCTCTACTAATGCAATTGACCACTATACTAACCAAAACTAAAACCATTAAGTGCATGCCTACAATCTAGATTACTACACTTATAAAACTTCAAACTAAGAGCAAAGAAGGAAAAACCAACAGCTTAAAACAGACATGAGCTTAAATTGCTTATACTAATAAAGCTAAGACTAACATGTCCTAATTACTTATGCTAAATCACTACTTAAACTGAAAAACATCATTCAAATCCTTAAATCCTGCTCTCATAAACCTCTAAATTGATTCAAATATCAACTTTAAGGACTAGTTAACCTTTGACAGCACTAACTTAGTTAGTGTTGTCTAATGCCAAACACCCCTTAAAATCCTTCAACCTCATTTTTGGCTTATGAAAATGAATTTTAAGATTCAAATTGCAAATACCAGATGTCAAATAGCTTATAACAAACCTAATGAACTATTTTTAATAACTTAATAAGCTAAAATGAAAAGCTACAAGCTAATGCTATATTTTTGGTTTTTTCACTGTTTTATAACTATATTATACAAACTATGATTTAAACTAACAATTAAACTAGATAAGCATCTAATTATAACATTAAACACTAATAAGCTAATCTAGGCAGAAATAAGCTAATATTAAGCAGTAATAAGCTAAAATGAAATTTTAAGCTTCAAAATGTAAAGAGAGGACTTACAACTGCCTTTGCACAAAACAAGGCTTATAAATGCTCTTTTGAGCTTTCAACAAGCTCCAGCTTATCAAATGATAAGCTGGTATGGTCCTGGAAGCCCTTCCATTACTGGCTTCCCATCCTTAATAAGCTGAGGTAATTTATAGGGTAGAATTAAGTGTCAATAAGCTCATTAAGCTTTAAGAGCTTTAATGAGAATGTTGCTAGTTTAGGTAGTGTAAATAACAGCTTATTAAGATCTTAAAAGAACAGTTGAGAGTTTATCTAACAATTTTGTTTATAAGTGAAAACATTAAGTAGCAATTAAGCACTATGAAAAGTAAGTTTTTATTGATTAAACAAATGGATTACAAGCTAATGAAAAGAGAATTACACTGATTTTGAAAACACAATAAGCTAAATGACTTTAAAGAGAAAATTACATTTAAAAAACTAAATTAAATTCTACTAAGCTACACTAATACTACTCCTAGATGATCTCTTATGAGTGAGAGAGGCCTTCTATTTATAGGCATGAAGAGAAGGATCTAGACCTCTGCACACACTCCTCTTTACTTGATCTTGGCCTTTCAACCAATGCCAATCATTAGTCGTCCAATCATAGCCCTTGGATTGAATTTTTGTCACACGGATTGCCAAGCTAGCAATCCTACATCTTTAGCCCTTTGTGCTTTTATTACAGTAATTTCAGTGTAATATTCCCTTCCTTGTTTGTTTGTTAGAAGCCCACGTATAATTCCTTTGATAGAGCTAGCCAATCAAAGATGTTTGATGACGTTTTTGCTTGATGAGATGGCACTTAGTACTTGGAATCTCTTGTGGCCACGTTGAATTGAGTTAAATCCCTTTTAATTGAGGTTAATTTCGAGCTAGGTAAATTAGGGAAGAAACATGAATAGTAAAATGCTCTTCGCGCCTTTTTCTTATAACGATTTTATTGGACTCGCTTGACCTGGGGTTTAAACGAGCGTTGACTTGGGCCATGGAAAAGGGTTTGGGTAATGGGTTTATTATTAAAGAGTTGGGCCGGGTTATTTGGTTAACGGATTTTGGTTATAAAATAGATAACGACCGTTAGTCTTTATAATAAAAAGACTAACGGTGTTAGGGTTTTAAGGACTTATTGTGCAAAATGATTTAACATTAACGGCTCTTTTGGGATTTTGAGGGTTTTGTCGTTTTATGGGTTGACTAAGGTTGACCATTTGACTTTTGTTGACCTTTGCTAGAAACTTTCGGCTCTTGTGCACTCTATCCGTTCCCATGTTCGTGTTTGTCCTATTTTGACTGTTTTCTTGTGTTATTTGCGATATCCGTACCTACACATCATAAATGACAAAACAAGAAATATACAAGCATAATTTGCACAATTTAATCATTTAAGGGCCATTTTTGATATAAAAAGGATATGTGATTTCTCACATATCAAAATTCCCCAAACTAAGTGATTGTCGTGTCCTCACGCAATTTTATATGTTCTAAAACAAAATACCTCAAAACTTCCCCAAACTAATCCTTTGAAAAGTAGCAAAGTCTTTAGTGGGGAGAGTTTAGAAATCACAAGTTTTAAAACACCCCTTTTTCCCATTTTTCAAAACTTTTCCATTTTTATGATTTTCATAATTTACAACTTACAACTTATTCATGTGTGACATAATGTAATGTTTTCATTATTCATTGATAACTTTTAGGATCACGAAACAAAAAGCACAAAAAGTGTCCAAATGGATAAATTTATTCGTCCCCAGACTTCAACCTCTCCAAAGCCAAGCTTAAAAGAAAACAAGCTCAATGTAAAATACAAGTATATGATACTAACACTAGCTCATGAAAACTCAATTGGGGTAATTATTTTTCCTCCCTTATTCCTAATTTTGTATCTCAAGATTTTATTTAAGTCCATATACCCGAAGGCTCTTTAAGACTTTATTTCGATACTTATTACTTCCACAAATAAAGCGTAACGGTTTAAAAATGCAATAATTAGTTCCTAGCCCTTTTCAAAAGATCAAATGTCATCAAAATTAAGTCCACATCAAGGCGACCAAAATTTGGCTTTTATTAGGTTACTTAAGCATGACACCTATTCATTCATAGAACCTAAGCTCTTTTAAGACATCAATGTTCATGGACCAATCTTATTTGCGCCATATACCCTAAGTCTCTTTAAGTACAAACAAAACCAAAAAAATACGCAACAATATCTATACCATATATCCTAAAAGGCTCTTTAAGGAATGATAAGGCCTATACTTTTCACTTATTAAAATTCTACTTATCCCAAATACCCTAAGACCTTTAAGGGATAAACAAAATATATTATTAATGTGATACATATACTATTCCAAATAAGTATTCTGATGTTATACTCAGCTTGATCACAAAGGACACTAAAAAAAACATCTATTAAACTAATTATTAAAACCAAACAACCCGTGTCCGCACCAACTCCTATTTATTAAACAATTATATAAAGGTGAAACAAGCTAATGGGAGAAAAAGCCACAATTAACACTTATGAGCCTTAAAGAAATCCAACTATTCTATGTTTGGCATCAAAACTTATAATCTACTCTATCATCTCTTGTTCTTCACAATTTAAAATTCCTACAAAGAACCTTGTGATATGCTTAGTCCTAATAAATCGATCTTCGCATATTTCAAAATCAATTTATGGGATAATTGCACAGTCTACACATTTTTAAGCTAGACTTTGCTTTTTATAGCTCTTTGTATAAAAGATTAGCAAAATTCAATCTATTTACGTTAAGGAGAAAGCTAAGATATAAAACCGGTCGGGTCAAAATTTACTTTTGTTCTCACCAACGGAAAGCCTACATTCGTGTCAAAACACTTATTATTTTTTAGCAACTATTTTCTATTTTTCAACATTTTTCTACACACAATTTTTTTTAACAAGTTATATATACAAACTTAAAAATTTAATTTTTTTGCGAGAAAACGGGGTACGTGATAACAACGGGCAAAAGTAGGTAAGATCATATCGAAGATATACTACCCCATACTAAAATTAAACATTGTCCTCAATGTTTCCTAGTCTAAGGCTTATAATCCCATACTGGAACTCAAAAAGTCAAATGCATAATCTGAGCATGGAGAAAGTATCACAATAAATCCCTTTAACCGTTTAGAAGGTATGCTAACAAGATAAAGATGTTAGTCGATAATAAATCTAGGATATCGGATTTTTTTTTTCCCTAAACTAATATGCAAAGCAAAGTTAGAAGCCGAGTGAACCGGGACAAAACACCGAACATGAGAGTCTTCAAAAATTTTGGGTCAATCCTACAAACAATCACAAGCACAAACAACAAGAATCGGAAGAGTACAAGCCTCCTCACATCACATTAGAAATAAAAAAGAAAAATGGATAAGCATGGGGTGCCTCCCACGAAGCGCTTTGTTTTTGGTAACCGAGTCACATAGCTTGACTCGATCCCCGAATTCATTTGTCCTTAGAGAAAGTTTGGAGATCCGGGACTACCTTGGGTGGTAAGTCCCCTCCGAAGTAATGCTTCACACGATGACCATTCACCTTAAAGTTTGGACCATCGGGTTGAGATAACTCGATGGTACCGTATGGAAAAACTTGGGTGATGGTGAAAGGTCCCGACCAACGGGTTTTAAGCTTACCAGAGAATATCTTTAGACGAGACTTGAAGAGTAAAACTCGATCACCAACATTAAAAATGCGGTTTTTGATTTTAGAGTTGTGAAGCTTCTTCGTCTTCTCTTTATATATCAAAGAATTCTCGTATGCTTGATCACGAAGCTCATTAAGTTCATTAAGTTGAAGCTTCCGGTGATCACCCGCGATTTTAAGATCGAAATTAGCATGTTTCAAAGTCCAATATGCTTTATGCTATTACTCGATAGGTAAATGTCAAGACTTTCCGTACACGAGTTTGTAAGGCGTACAACCGATCGGTGTTTTGTAAGCGGTACGTAATGCCCATAAAGCGTCATCTAGTTTGTCGGACCACGAGGCACGGTTTTCTCCAACCGTACTCTCAAGAATACGTTTCAAGCCTCGATTGGACACCTCTACTTGTCCACTCGTTTGAGGGTGATAAGCGGTAGCAAGGCGATGAGTGACCCCATACTTAAACATTACTTTAGCAAATTGATCATTACAAAAATAGGTCCCACGATCGTTTATAATAGCTCTAGGTGTTCCGAATCAGGCGAAAAGGGATTTCAAAAACTTAACTACAACTCGAGCATCATTTGTGGGGAGCGCCTTCGCTTCTACCTACTTTGAAAGATAGTCAACGGCTACGAGGATGTATTTATTCCCTTGTGAAGACGGGAATGGTCCTATAAAATCGATACCCCATACATCAAAGATTTCACAAACTTGAATAAAGTTTTGAGGCATTTCAACTCAATCTCTTTAGTGAAATTTACCTTTCGTAGACAGCGTAGCACAAGATTGAATAGTGTGATCACGTATGGCAATCTCGATATATTGGTCGTCCCAAAAGAAACCGCAATCAAATACTTTCCTTCCGCGGTGAGATGGCAACTATATGGCCCCGATGGGTCCTTCATGACGAAGCTTGAGGATTTCAAAAGCATCATGCCAATGCACACAAACCTCGAATGATTTGATCCGCACAAAATTCCCAAAGATAGGGGTCGCTTCCTTCGTCACCAAAAGTAATGTTTAACGTCCTTAAAAAACTTCTTCTTTTGTTGGGATGACATCCCTTTGACGATAAAATTCCCCGCATGGAAATTTGCATAATCGGCAAACCATGGGGTACTTCCACTAGATATAACTCCAAGAGTTTCTAAAGGAAAATTTTCATTTATGTCTTTATTTTCTAATACATCCTTATGAGGATTCTCAAGTCTAGATAAATGATCGGCCGCGAGGTTCTCACTCCCTTTCTTATCACGGATAATGATGTCGAATTCTTGTAGGAGGAGAACCCACCAGAGCAATCTCGGCTTAGCATCTTGTTTACTAAGAAGGTATTTAAGAGCCGAGTGATCCGTATACACCAGTGCTTATTTCGATAATACATGATTATCCGAAACTTTTCAAAAGCATAAACTACGGCAAGCATTTCTTTTTCTGTCGTAGTGTAATGAATTTGAGCTTCGGTCATTGTCTTACTAGCATAATGTATAGGCTAAAAATGCTTCATCTTTCGTTGTCCCAAAACCGCACCAATCGCACATCACGTCTTGCCCTCGCATCACACATAAGTTCGAAAGGTAGGTTCCAATCGGGGACAACTAAGATCAGAGCTTCGGTAAGCTTCTTTTTAAGAGTCTTAAAAGAATCAATACAATCCTTAGAAAACACAAACGGTGTTTCCTTTTCAAGAAGGTGAGTCATAGGTCTAGCAATTTTGGAAAAGTCTTGGATAAATCGTCGGTAAAAACCGGCATGACCTAGGAAACTCCTAACACCTTTTACAGTAGTCGGGTGAGGGAGCTTAGCGATAACATCAACTTTTGCTCTATCGACCTCAATCCCAGACTTTGAAATTTTATGACCTAACACAATTCCTTCTCTACACATAAAGTGACACTTCTCCCAATTTAGCACTAAATTCGTGTCTTCACACCTTTTTAGCATATTGTCTAAATTGGAGAGGCACGAAGCAAAACTATCTCCAAAAACCAAGAAATCATCCATAAACACTTCCATAGTATTTTCGATCATATCATGAAATAAGCCTCATCCTACACCTTTTGGAACGAAACCGGAGCATTACACAAGCCAAAGGGCATGCGACGGTAAGCGAAAATTCCATAAGGGCATGTGAAAGTCATTTTCTCTTGGTCTTGGGGATCTATTGGGATTTGAAAATACCCCGAAAATCCATCTAGAAAACAATAGAACTCGTTTTCGGCTAATCTTTCTAACATTTGATCCATAAATGGTAATGGAAAATAATCTTTTCGAGTAGCTTCATTTAATTTCCTATAATCAATGCAAACTCTCCACCCGGTAACTAATATTGGAATCAGTTCATTTTCTCATTAGCAACCAACGGTTAATACCACCTTTCTTGGGTACTCAATGTATGGTGCTAACCCATGGCTGTCGAGATCGGGTAAATCATTCAAGGCATCAAAGAATTTTGATTACTTCCTTCTTGCTTACCTCGTGATTTTTGAGTTAACAACCCGACTTAGCCTTGAACCGTGGTTTAAACCTTCCTCCATTAAGAATTTTGTGAGTACAAAAACGAAGGTCGATACCCTTCGATGTCCGTGATTTTCCAAGCAATGGCCCTTTAATGGATTTAAGCACTTTAAGGAGGGCTTCTTAATTTCATCATCTTTTAAACCTTTGCAATAATCTACGGTAACTTATCGGGATTCCCTTCTAAGTAAGCATATTCCAAAGAGATGGTAAATCTCTTTTAACTCTAATTTCCCCCAGGCGTCTTCAAATGAAATTTTGCCTTTGTCACTTCCTTTAGGTCCATCGGAGGGAGTTAAAACGGGTCATTATTCAACAATTTTTCAGTTAAGCAAATATCTCCCTCCGGATCACAATCGGCATGATCAATTTCCAGTGAAATTGAATCATCCTTGAGAAAAGCCTCTATTTCTTCCAAAATGAAATCACTTTCCTCGAACGGAGTGATGGAAAGAAAAGAGTCGGAAATAATAGGCTCAAAAGTCATGGTGGGATTGCCATCCAAAGAATTATTAGAAAAACCTAACACTTCTTAAGAATACTCCTCACAAGCAACATCAATGGCGTCAATTCGGTTTATCGACATATCATCATATGTAGAGGAGTATCTCGTAGTTTGATCGAGATTAAAAGTTACGGCTTCGTCATTAACCCGAAGGGTTATTTCTTCTCCATAAACATCAATTAAAGCACGACCGGTCCTTAAAAATATTCTCCTAAGTATGAGAGGAACCTGAGGATCGGCTTCAAAATCAACAACAACAAAGTCGGTAGGAAAGTGGAACTTTCCCACTTTGACAAAGACGTCTTCGGCGAGTCCTTTAGGACGAGTAATAGATCGATCCGCAACTCAACAGTCAATCGCAGGGGGTAATTCAGTAGGGAAAAGCTTTTTCCAAATGGAAAGAGGCATAAGATTTATGCTCGCGCCAAGCTCGGCCAAGGCGTGACATACATCCATTCCCGGGAAATCACATGGTATAAGAAACTTGCTGGGATCTCCAAGCTTTTCGGGAAGCTTTTTAAGGAGCATCGCCGAGCAATTCTCGTTCAACGGTATCTTAGCTAATTCAAGTAACTTTTCCTTATTCATGAGCAAATTCTTAATCGTAGGGTCAAATCTTGGCATCAAAAGTAAAGCGTCCGCGAAGCTAATGTCGAAGCGCAAATCTTGAAAGATTTAAAAATCTTCTCCAGTGATTCAAGCTTTTTCAGAAACTTTTGATCCATTACGTCTTGAAGGATAATGGGGGGAATAATTCTGCTTAGGTAAAGTCTTCGGAACACCGGGTTCCAGAATCGGAATGGGGTTAACCGGAGGTGGGATGTGAGCGATACTTCCTTGGAAATTAGTTTGCTCCTTAACCATTGTCTCCTCGGTTTCTCGTTCCACTACCTTTTTGAGAGAAGGATTAGTAGGAATCGAGGGTCCCTCATAAGCAACACCACTTTCGAGTAGTGTTGCGTTCATCATTACCCTTCGGGTAGGACTGGTATTACTCGGAAGAGTACCCGCAAGTTGAGCTTGGTTTTTGGAAAAAATTCCACTTACATTTTGAAAATTATTTTGACATGCTTTTTGTTAATTCATCAAAACGATTGTGGAGTCCTTCATCGTATTTTGAATCTCATTCTTAAATTCTCCTTTCAACGATTGATTTGATTTTGCATGTTTCTCATCATTTGGTCATTAGATCTCTTGTAACTTGAAAACTCATTTGAAAACTCTTGTTGAACTTGATTATTATGAACTTGAAAAGGTTGGTTTTGAAATCCTTGATTTTGAAATATTGGAGCATGATTAATTGGAGCTTGAAAACCTTGATTTCCATGAAAATTATTTCCCCGATTAAAATTATTTCCTTGACCTTGATTTTGATTATACCTATTTTGACCATTGTTTTACACCGGAGCAAAACTGGGTGGTGCCATGTGGTTGCTAACACGGTTTGGCGGAGCAACTTGATTGTAAATACCCGTCGCCGCACAAACACTCGATTGACTGTTATCGGTATTAGGACAATTATACCAAGCATGAGCACTACCATAAGTAACACAAGATTCCTCAACCGCTTTAACCGTAGCGGGAGTGACAACTTTCTTAGACACTATCTTAACTAAAGTCGAAATTTGATCCGCAAACTTATCAATTCTCTTATCCGTTTACTAAAACTTTCCCTAAAGCATATTCATCCTAGAAAACTTCCGATTGTTTACGTGAATAACGAAACTTTCGATTTATTCTCAATATTTCAAAGCCTCTCTAGTAGTCCTTTACTCAAAAAGAATTCCACCCGCTCAGCGGCATTTAAGGAGTCTTTAGTTTGAGTTAACTCCTTAAATCCGTGGTGGGGACAAGCTCTAAGTATTTCCTTAAATCGTTCCCATGCTGAACTAAAGGTCTCCTCGAATTTTTGGGTAAAACAAGAGATCTCATTTTTTAAGTGAGTGGTCTTCGAGGGAGGGAAAAATTGATTCACGAATTTGGTTACGAGATCTTCCCAAGTCAAGAACGAATTAGGAGGTTCTTTATCGTACCAAACTCTAGAGGCCCCCTCGAGTGAGTATGGAAACATCATAAGTTTAATCACATCATTCGGCACATCCCTAAACTTCAAAGTCGAGGTAATCCTTTTGAAATTGTTAATATGAGTATGAGGGTTTTCCCTCTCAAAACCATGAAACGGGCTAGCTTGAACTAATTGAAGCAAATTCGTCTTAATCTCAAAATGATCCGCATTAATTTCCGGTATTACGATAGCTTCTCCATACCCTTTTGTGGGTGCACGGAGTAGCTCTTCCATTGTTCGTTCTGCCATTGGTGCAACTTCAATGATAGTACGAAGCTCGGGTTCGACTACGTTTGGAGCACGTCCTCTATTTCGACGTCTCGGAATGGTTACATTTGAATTATTTGGAAAATTAAAATTTCTAGTGCGCATGCACTAAGAAAACAAAAATGATAAAATAAATGAGAAAAGAAAATATTTTTGTTTACCGAATAATCAACAAACTTAGGGTAACTCCCTTAAGTAAAATTTGCAAACGGGGGACGTAGTGGGAGCGAATCTCCTTAAAAACGTTTGTCCCTTCGGGTTGTAGTTCTTAGGAACAACCCTCCTAATAAATTATTTCACAAAAGAGGTGCGCCTTTTTCGTAAGTGACACAAGACGGTAAATTTTTGAATCTTGAGTTCAGGAATTTATTAATGGATATTCACAAATTCTCTAGTAAGAGAATTAAATTGATGTGTATTTTATTAATTAAGAGAATAAAAGAAAATTCGAAAAATCCGGAAGAGAAAATATTTTTGTATTTTTGTATTTATTTAACTTCTACATATACTAAAAAGAAAAGAAAAATATTTTTTACTTTTTATATTTTTAATTTTATTTGTATTTTTGATTTTCTCAAAAGCGTAACTTTCGAAGACGAAAGGTTCTTCAAATCATGATCGACAAATGCAAACGAATGAATCTTAATCACAAATCCCCAGCAGCAGCGCCATTTTGATATAGTATTTATAATACGTGATATAATATAACGATGATGAAATTCCTAAACTACCCTTGAGGACAAAGGTAGTAAGAAAAATCATACGAAAATATAATACGTAAGAAACCGGTAAGTGATTACCCGGTCATTTTCCCAAAGACTTATGAAATTGAGACATCGTTTGTTATTTAGACAATGACTTGAATTGGTTCGAAGATGATTGTTTTCTAAAATCCTAATAGAGAGCAAATAAAAGCACAATTAAAGCTAACTACAAAAAACGATAACGGGAAATAAAGAAAACGTGACAAATAAGCAAGAATACTAAAATTAAATCCTAAATGATTTTCTAAACTATTTCTAATCCTATTTGACTATTTAAAAAGAAAACACTAAGGAAATTCTAAACCGAGAGTGTTTAAAGCTTAAAAACGAAGAAAACGATAACGGATATGAAAACCCGTTCTTTAAAAAGTGAATTTACAAAATATTAACCCTACGAAAGTAAATTTCAAACCTAAGCTAGAATATGATAAAAGAAAATTTTATAAAAAAGAAAATTATTTTTTTGATTATTTTTCTATTTTTTATGATTTTTTAAAGTTTTTAACAAAATTAATTCACGAAAAATATAAAACATTAAGCTAAAAATCCTAATTTTTTTCTAAAAGTAACTAATGATAAGTAGAATGCAGGAAAAATGAAAAACTCTAAAGTGCTAAACTAAATAACCGGGAAAAAGCTTAAAATCACTCGAAGTGCTTATAAGACAAAGAGCTCAAAAAGTTGATAAAAGAATAGGTAATGCAACTTTAGACGTAAAAGTCCCGAGGGCACGTTGGTGAGAGGTGTGTGTGTTGAGGCTTATAAAGGTGAAACTAGGTTGAGGTTAGGGGTTCGAGCCTTGCTCACCCCTGACTTTCTTGGTTTCCCTTTTTTTCAAAACGTTTTAAACAAAGTTGTAAAATAGCTAAAAATAAGCAAGTTTTATAAAAGAAGTTTTTTATGAAAACAAGAAAATAAGCTAGAATTTAGCTTAAAAACAGACAGAAACACAATTTTTTTTACCTTTAAAAAAAAGCTTAAACTACTAACAAGCTGAAATAAGCTAAAGACTTAATAAGCTATAAGCACCCTATAACTAATCTAACGATCTAAGCAACTAATAAGCAAAAAGATTAAGTCAATAAGCTGAAAATCAAATTAAGCACTTATAAGCAGATAGGAAACCAAACAGACTGTCTAGCTATTTTTGAGCTTATTTTTTAGCATGAAAATAGAACCGGAAAATTTGCTTATACCACCTTAAAGCTCAGCTTGTAAGCTACTCTAAATAACAAACCATAAGCATTTTGAAATCAAATTAAGCTAAGAAAAAGCATAATGAAAAAGCTACTTAGGTTATTTTTAATATTTTTGGTTTTTCTATGAAAAGCTAAAATAAGCTAGAACCTAACCTAAATAAGCTATGAACTACTAAATATGAACTTAATAAGCTAACTAAGACAAAAACTAAATAAAAACTTATGGCAATAAGCTAAAAATCACAAATAAGCACTTTGGTATACACTGCTAACCAAGCAGTCCCTAGAGACAAGTTTAAGCTTATTTTAAGATAAGCTAATGGATCCTTATGGGAATCTAGCTTATACTTCTCTAAACCTTGACTAATAAACTACACAAAACCATTTTTAAAAAGTATTTTGAAAATCAAATGCTTAATGAAAAAGTTTAATGAAAAAGTTGCCTATGCATTTTTACCTAACTTTTAGTTTTTAAATGAAAAGACAAAAAGCTAACGTGCAGATCTAAAACAAGTATTTAAATAAGCTCTTTAACTCAAATAAGTCTTAATCTAACTAGAATAGCCTAAAATCTAATTGTGCATAAAAAATCAAAAGCTAACAACTACTTTTTCTTGCTGAATTTTAAGCTAGAAAATGGCTATTTGTCTATTTTCTCTACTGATGCAATTGACCACTATACTAACCAAAACTAAAACCATTAAGTGCAGGCCTACAATCTAGATTACTACACTTATAAAACTTCAAACTAAGAGCAAAGAAGGCAAAACCAACAGCTTAAAACAGACATGAGCTTAAATTGCTTATACTAATAAAACTAAGACTAACAAATCCTAATTACTTATGCTAAATCACTACTTAAACTAAAAAACTTTATTTAAATCCTTAAATCCTACTCTCATAAACCTCTAAATTGATTCAAAGATCAAATTTAAGGACTAGTTAACCTTTTACATCACTAACTTAGTTAGTGCTGTCTAATGCCAAACACCCTTTAAAATCCTTCAACCTCATTTTTGGCTTATGAAAATGAATTTTAAGATACAAATTGCAAATACCAGATGTCAAATAGCTTATAACAAACCTAGTGAACTATTTTTAATAATCAAATAAGCTAAAATGAAAAGCTACAAGCTAATTCTATATTTTTGGTTTTTTTTAGTGTTTTATAACTATATTATGCAAACTATGATTTAAACTAACAATTAAACTAGATAAGCATCTAATTACAACATTAAACACTAATAAGCTAATCTAGGCAGAAATAAGCTACTATTAAGCAGTAATAAGCTAAAATGCAATTTTAAGCTTCAAAATGTAAAGAGACGACTTACAACTGCCTTTGCACAAAACAAGACTTATAAATGCTCTTTTGAGCTTTCAACAAGTTCCAGCTTATCAAATGATAAGCTGGTATGGTCCTGGAAGCCCTTCCAGTACTGGCTTCCTTTCCTTAATAAGTTGAGGTAATTTATAGGGTGGAATTAAGTGTTAATAAGATCATTAAGCTTTAAGAGCTTTAATGAGAATGTTGCTAGTTTAGGTAGTGTAAATAACAGCTTATTAAGAGCTTAAAAGAACAATCGAGAGTTTATTTAAAAAAAAAATTTATAAGTGAAAACATTAAGTAGCAATTAAGCACTATGAAAAGTAAGTTTTTATTGATTAAACAAACGGATTACAAGCTAATGAAAAGGGAATTACACTGATTTTGAAAACACAATAAGCTAAATGACTTTAAAAAGAAAATTACATTTAAAAAGCTAAATTAAATTCTACACTAAAAGCTAGACTAGATATCTTTTGTGAGTGAGAGAGGTCTTCTATTTATAGGCCTGAAGAGAAAGATCTAGACTTCTGCACATGCTCCTCTTTACTTGATCTTGGCCTTTCAATCAATGCCAATCATTAGCCGTCCAATCATAGCCCTTGGATTGAATTTTTGTCACACGGATTGCCAAGCTGGCAATCCTACATCTTTAGCCCTTTGTGCTTTTATTACACTAATTTTAGTGTAATATTCCCTTCCTTGTGTGTTTGTTAGAAGCCCACGTGTAATTCCTTTGACAGAGCTAGCCAATCAAAGACGCTTGATGACGTTTTTGCTTGATGAGATGGTACTTAGTACTTGGAATCTCTTGTGGCCACGTTGAATTGAGCTTGGGATAGGATTTTACCCTCATGATTTGATGCAGGGGTTAATTTGGGACGAAGGGTGAATAGTAATTCCTCTTCGCGTCCTTTCCTTCCTTTTATAACGTTTTGTTTGACCTGGGGGTTTGGGTGGTTGACTTGGGCTCGGGATATTGGGTTTGGGCCATGGGTTTAATGGTAAAAAGAAAAGGGTTATTGGTAAAAAGAAAAGGGTTTATAATTAGGGGATAACGACCGTTAGTTATGAACTAACGGTGTTAGGGTTTTTGGGACTTTTGTGAAATTTATTTAACATTGAGGGTTCATTTGGGATTTTGAGGATTTTGTCTTTTGTGGGTTGACCATTGTTTGACCAAGGTTGACTTTGTTGACCTTTGCTAGAAACCTCCGGCTCTTGTGCACTCTATCCGTTCCCGTGTCCGTGTTTGCCCGGTTTTGACCATTTTCTTGTGATTTTTGCAATATCCGTACCTACACATCACAAATGACAAAACAAGCAATATACAAGCATAATTTGCACAATTTGATCATTTTAGGGCCATTTTTGGTATAAAAAAGGATATGTGATTTCTCACATATCAGGTTATTACAAAAATATGGAGTTATACTCCTTTTCCCAACAGTATGCCAGATTTGACTAGTTTTAGAAAAACGATGATATCTTAGTCATCCGGAGGAGATACGACCCTATCCAACGAACCACATACACTTAAGACATATACCCACATCCATATTGGATTTACTAGGTGCCTTATGACCAAAAATAATTCACCATAAACCCCACAACCTGCTGGTTACAAACTGCCGAAAAATCCATTTCAAAATCCAACCAAACACCATTTTAATTCCTCCAAACGCCAATACAAAGCCATACCCAATGACTTAAGACTCTTTCAAACACAAAAACTCATAGATTTTAAAAATCAAACATTTCATGACTTACTAAGTAGAGGTCGATACGAGAGAATCAGAACACAACGCCAACTTTATTCGAAAGTTCCAAAAATAGCCGTTTCCAAACGACACGTTACGCGAGAATAAGTTAATAGTCGTTTTCCAAAACAATGAGGGTTCATGGTATGACATATGAAAGTCACACTCCCATCAACTGGAAAATTTCAAAATAATAGGTTACGAAACAACATATGCGATTCAAAAGCAATGGGAAAATATTCGAACTCAGAGTCGAACAATAAATCACACAATGAGATCGACAAACTACGACGAATAAACATCATCAAAAGATGAAAAGTAAAGTCGCGAAAAGATTCGAAGATAATAATATAACAACGATGTTTTCATCATGTATCAAAATGATTTTATCATGCCGCATCGAAATGTTTAAAGAAATTAAACTCTTCGCAAGAAGCGAATATCAAGATATATATAATCGTACACCATAGAACGGATGTCGTATATATATATATATATATATATATATATATATATATATATATATATATATATACACACACACATATATAATTATTACTTATACCAAGTGTCACCCACTTGTTACGCACATAATATGCAATCAAATATACCACATAAGGCACATAAAGGATCGGAAACGATGCGCGCGCAGATATCGGACAACGGTGAACGACTCGTAAAAATTTTCGAAAACAGTTATAGTCCAGGCGTTGAAAAAGACCTAGTTCGCTATAACCAATGCTCTGGATACCATTCTTTAACACCCCCAAAATACGATACGCAGCGGAATACAACATTTGGGGTGCTACATCACGATACAATCACACAAGTCATAACAAACAACTATAAAAAAGATGTTTGTTAAATAAATTTCATTTATTTCTTTTGAAAATAATCAGAGTACAAAGGTCCCAAAACTATCGTAGAGAATTTATTTCTACAAGTCACATCACGACTTCATTTCTAAAATATTTCTATCATTTATTGACACTAGTTCACCGAGACACCGTCTTTGATATCCGCGTTCCGTCCCATCCAAGCCATCTTCAATACCTAAACCTGAGATACATGCTTAAAAAGGTCAACAAAACGTTGAGGGAATTCATAGAGTTTACAAATAACAGTTAGAACGCATATTTGGTTCAACAAAACATATAACATTGCTCGTAAGACAAGTTATAAAAATATTTATTTCCAACTAAATGAGCCCGTGTACCGAAACTTAACACATTCATCCCGTAGAACGAAATAATGCCCGAGAAGTATGCCACTTCTCCTAATACTAACTACAAAATGTCCGTTACAAGGTGCTCACAACTGATTCAAATCCCGGACAGGGTTATCAAACCCAATAGATCTATTTAATGCATTAGCGTTCACCTGCAGCTAGGCAACTAATGGTCACACAGTAAAAGGCATATACTCAATAGCGAATGGAATCATATTTAGTATCAAAACATATTGCGTTCTCATTTTCATAAAATATCAAGTATCCCCCTCGCGGGTTTAAAAATATTTAAAACACTTAAAAGTGAGGCTATGAACTCACCTTGATTGAATTCGAAGATCAAATAACCGAAACAATCACAAACTACTCGACGACGAGCTCAACTGCGACCTATAATTTATGTCGTTCAATTATTATATCGTAAGATGCGATCGGATAGTGCGCGCATCACAACTATCAAAATAGTATAAGTATACATACACATGTGATGAGAAATCCACTTGCACGTCCTAGATCCTAAACTTCACTTAATTGAGTTACGATCATTCTTTTATTTATGTTACACGTTACTTAATCGAAAACTTTCTATTTTCGCAAACTTTCTATTTTTAGAAAGTTACTATTTTTAGTAGGTCTCGTCTTCTAATTATATTTATAATAATATTTAGTTATCTCGTCGAACTTTCGACATTCAATTTGATTATCGTTTACTCGTATCGGTTTTATATCCGAATTTTCCAAAAGTTACTATTTTTAGAATCTACTTCGTTCATAACAACCGTTAAGTCTAAAATTTTATACTTGTAATAATAATAACGTTTATCATTTTTATAACATCCGACAAGTTTAGTATTAACCCGTTGACTTTCAAAAGTTAACGTTAGACTTTATTTGACTTTGACTTTTTATATATATATACATTTAAATCTGACCCGCTCAAAACGACCAGTTATATCACATTTTCACGACTCGGACTCAAAAGAGATTTTATGCAAAACGACATTTCGGACAACTTTTTAGTTTTAGCCGAGATCCAAAACTCGAACCTCGTTTTCCGCGCCAAAGTTTCTGCCCAGGATATACCCATTACAAAGTGCGCCAAAACTCATTTTTGACTCAAAAACTCACTCACGGCACATCTATAATGGCCTATAACTCACATTTAACTCGCTCAATCAATTTATAACAACAATTAACTAGACGACGCAAGATCTTATAGATTTCATCACATGCAACGACTAAAAACGAATCGAATCACAAAATAATTATTAAACTAGTAAGTAAATTACTTACAACGCTATATAGAGCAAGATTGGACTCAAAACTCGGACTCGTCTTGTCCCCTTTTTCTTAGCCGCAGCTCGAAACAACCCAACAACCAAAATCAAACATTGTTCCAATTTAACCGAGCTTCAAATATTGATTATCTAGTTATTTTACACAACCCTTTTTAACCGAATCTCCTCAATCCTACCCGAAACCCAACTTCTTCAAAACTCAATGCATGTGGGATTTTATTACATGGAAACGTAGGCCTTAACATAAGGATTAAGAATATATATTTAGATCGTATTGCATGTCGGAAAATTTGACGGTGGTGGTGGTGGTTCATGGTGGCCGGTCGTAGGTTCAAGAGAGGAGGAAGGAAGAAAGGATTTTTGTAAAAGAAAAATGTGTGTGTATAAGTGTCTTTATATAGAAATGAAGTTTTAGCCATTTGACACTTTTAGTCCCTCCATCTTTTCTAGTTAGACATTTGGCACGCTAACTTTTTACTTAAATAAAAATCGATAATCGTGGCTCGGGATTACACTACCGAGACCATTTTTATTTCCGTCACACTAAATTTAATTTAAGATATTACTAAAAATATTATTTCACGTCAAAATAAAGTTTTGACTCGGTTTCGACTAACTCGGGATGAGGACGAAAAAATACAAATTATCGTCATAAAAATAATAACAAAGTGCGTCGAAATTCCTACGATACTCAAAACGTTTAACGAACACGCGGTCAAACGTTGACTCGCGAAACGTCAAAAATAAAAATTTCTAAATTCCGTTCGTAATAAAATACGAAAATAATTATTTACGACAAATAAATTTTAAATGTCGGCGTTCCGCTACACGAATTATAAAAATAATAATAGATGACGTCGATCTCGCGTACCCGTCGATACGCTACGTAAAATCTCCTGTTGTTACATTCCACCCACCTTAAGGGAGCGCCGTCCCGGTGCTCGTCCTTTCTTACTCATCTTAATTTCGCTTGCAGTGAGACGGTTTCCTCAATTTTAAACGGACTTACATGCGTGAACGCAAAGATCACTCGTTATAATACTCGCCTTGACGATTCCAGATGGAAAGTCAACAAAACAAATGGTAATCCATGTCAAAAAAATTAAAAATATATTTACAATCGCTATTATTATAAGAGACAAAATACGTCACTAAAATATAACCGATAAAACCGAATCATATCGTTTTTAACATCTATAGTTGCTCTCATTATAAGAGATAAAATAGAGGAAAACTTAAATCACGTCGTTTTTAAACGATAGACTTTAAACGAAAGATCAACTCAAATCTTATTTTGGTGATCGTTTTAACAAAACAAAGCGCATACCGCGACACAAAACCAAAACATACGTCGCTAACCAAAACTAAAACATACGCCAATAATCAAAACCAATATATATATGTCATTATCCAAAATCAAAACACCCATCAATATTCAAAACCAAAATACTCATCAATATCAAAAATCAAAACAAACATCGCCCTCCCTGTCTCATTAAATAAAGCACCACTGGTTGCGAAAATAGTTCGGAGTACATATGACCCCATCAAACGCATTATAACACTAGTACATAAAATTACATAATCATATAAGCACATATTCGCCTATTCGTCATTTTAAATAACACTTATTTTCTTACCTAAGCTATCATCACCCTTAGCAACAATCATGTTTGCTTTCTATAAGTCTTAGTAGAATACTCGTGCTTACTTATTAGGAAGCCTTAACAATGGCTATGCTCATCACGCGGGTTCATATCCAACCGATTAGATTGCTTATTATACCGAGCTTGCCAGATGGCCAAGCTTCTTGGTAATGATCTCGACTTAATCACGGCTAGGTCTTAGCCAACCATATAGTATAGCTTGTGGTTTATCAAGCCACAATTAAAATGGACAACCAGGCTTAATTACCTCCCAAGCCAACCGATCCATCTGGCAGTTTCGGTAAGTATACCCAATACACACACTACCTAGAGCCGTATCATGGCAACACAAAAGCGACCTAAACGCTTACTACCATTTAAAAGCACATAGCACGTAAAACACATAGAGCACCTTGTTTCACACAATTCGATGGTGATAATTCTGCCAAAAAACACATACTGTCGAAAGACAAATTGAAAACAATCAAGAAAACAATTGAGCATCATGGGCTTGTTGCTCGTTTGACGAAAATCAAAACTCCATGTTTTCACATGGCGAATAGCACAATCGGCTTGGTCCTAACACACCGCCTCAAATCCTAGATGACTCAACTAATCAAGTCGAGATAACTACCCACATTCCTATTTTAATACCGTTCAGCTTAAGGCGTTAGATACTTTGATTGTTCGGGGGGGGGGGGGGGGGGGGGGGGTGTGGTGGGGGTGGGGGGGGTGTGGGGGGGGTGGGTGGGGGGGTTGGAGTGTGGGGGGGGGGGTGGGGGGGGGGGGGGTGGGGGGGTGGGGTTACTCAGTGGGAGTGATGGTGGAACTGTGATGTCGAGGAGGTTGTCGCTCAACGCTGGATCATTCTACTGCTACCTGACACCGGAGACTTATCCTTCGATCGTAGTCTTCTATGCTTCACAGAGCGGCGACAGTCTAGAGGTGCATCACAAATATACACAGAGGTTTGTAGGTTGGTAGGATCATGGTGGATAGTGTACTCAAGGAGAAGTTGTATTACAGTAAGGAATCACATCACTATACGGTGATCCCTGTGCGTTGTTAAGGTGTTGCAAGAGTGTTAGGGGGAGAGCGTGACTGTGAAGATCGTAGTGCGTGGTGCTAGTGGACAGAAAGATGCTATTGAGAGGAAGAAACTTCTTTTGAGAGCGCATCGAGGAGGTATAGGATTAGCAGTTTTAAGTTGCACTCTTTCCAACAACCACACAACATATCGTTTACGCTTATACAGTTGGCTCGGTGACACAACTATTTCTCTTACGTTGGGTATAGAGTACGAATTCATTGCTTGTTCTTACTGGACGCTCAGTGCTGGCAGCATAGTATACTTATTCTCCACTACACAACACTATACGACACTTCTCAACTTTATCGAGGCAAAGAAGTTCTTCTTCAAAAACACTTCTCTGCTCATCAGTTGACTCACACCTTTCAGAAAAATCTCACCCTTCTTACATGTACTATGCCGACAGTACAATATCTTTCTAATACACCTCAGGTCTCTCTTTTTACAACCCTAATCGTCACGGAACTAACCACACCTAGCTATTAGCCATCCCCACCTTGAAGAATCTCCCATCTTCAAGAGGATCTCTTCCAGTGTCGGTATCAGGTTACACCCTTGTAGCTCAATCCACGCATTGCTCACTACACATCGACTACTCTTGTGTATTGACACGTCTTCATAACAACCGTCGAACTTCATTACCAGAAACTTAGATTTCACTCCTTCAGACACAACTTCTGACCATAGGTATTTTTTCTTCTCTACTTGAGATGACTCATCAAAACGACTCGCATGAGACATCTCTCCATGCATTTCAGAAGGAGTAGGGTTACTTGCAAACACACAATCCGGTAGCATGGTAAAAAAATTTTCTCCTCTCCGGAAACCTAACCCACACATTTTTGCGAGCGCCGAATTATCAAGCGTTTAATGGATACGCTTCTCCCCAACCATAGCGTGTTCTACCTAAAATAAATGCATATGATCAAGTTAAGCATAATCTTCATGACCAAATGACATCTTTCGTATCCTCTCGAAACGTTTCCGTTTTTTATACGCTACAACGCGGTAAGTCTTTATTTCTCCAGGCAATAAAAATTTTTAAAAATAAAAATAAAAACAGCGTTGATTTTAAAAGAGCGAAACGAAGATAGCATTCATTCCATCTTCCATTCTTAATTATTTAAAAAGAAAATTTTTTTATTGAAAAGAATATTTATTTGACTACCAACAAGGTCAGTTTATGAAATTATGTGAAAAACACATTTCATTGTTTACACAAACAATTATTTTATACAAAAAAATGCATTACAATTATCGCCGGGTGGGGGAACGGGGCTATGGGTTGTATCATACACACAATTTCGTTATTGCGCTCCGCCAGATTTTTAAATCATCAATCTGCAAAACACGTTAATATTAAATTAAAAAGAATAGTATTGGTTCAACGTTCTCAGCAAGATAACACAAACCAACCCACCACATGGATTATGCAAACAAGTAACATACACATGCGAAAGATTCGCAAATTGAAGTCTCCTAACACTTGGGGTCCAATCAATCTCTCAATTAGTCAAATGTCTCTGAGGTAACTACGACCTCCAAGCTTCACCCATGGTACAACATACACAATGACACCTCCTCACAACTTATAACCGAGAACAATTATAACAATTGTAATAACAACGTCGAAAATAATATACATACATACTAATTTTCCCCAAAAAGGATACGTCATTGGCTTTCAAAGCCAGTACATTCAACCGTAACGGTTCTAAGTTTCCAATACATAAAGTATGTATACATGAACTCTCCTAGAGTTCTAAATCAAAAGTAATAGCTAAATAGTGCACAATCACCACACTGGTGATAAGATAAAACTCTGGGGCAATAATAACCTCAATCCAATAAACCTAAATCTTGAAATCCTCCTACTTACTAGTTCGTGGACGTTAAAAGTATGAGGTTTTTGTCTACGGAAATCATTTCGAGTCTAATTTCCAGAAACATAAGGCCCACTACCCAGAAAGTTTTGGATCCAAGGTGAAATTACCATTTTACCCCCATTTATCAAAGCCGCCTATTTTTCTAAAAAAAATCGCTACACTAAATTAAGTGTATCTCCTAAACCGTGCGTCCGCAAAAGCCGAAACGACCGTTCAAATCTAAGTTTGTTCAATATCTAGAACTTACAGTTTTACATATTTTGGTATTGCTATATAAGTTTTTGAACTTATTACTCATTCAAATTCTAATCTCAATTTTTTTTGACTAGTTTTGCCATTTCGGCAATATCTCATTCGTCGGCCGTCGATATGACTCCATCCGAATTCCTACATGTACCTAAGAGTTTTCTCTACCTCCTAGTCTAATTTCCTAGGTCTTCATAGACTAAAAATATTTTGAAACGTATCCAACAAGCTGCTATCCTAAAGTAGTCCCCAAAAAAAATTTGACAAATTTTTGTAGTTTACGAAATGAGCGTAATTTGAAATTTATTGATGCTTTTAATGTGAAACCAATTAGAGGTGATAGCCCTAAGAGCCTTCTACAGGTACCTAAATTTTATTTTGAAAAGTTATTGCAAAAATATGGAGTTATACTCCTTTTCCCAACGGTATACCAGATTTGACTAGTTTTAGAAAAACGACGATATCTCACTCATCCGGAAGAGTTAAAATTATATCTAACTCACCACATGTACCTTAAACTTGTACCAACATCAAAATTGGCTTTCCTAGGTGCCGCAAGACCAAAAATAATTCACAATCAACCCCACAACCTGCTGGTTACAAACTGCCGTAAAATCCATTTCAAAATCCAATCAAAAACCATTTTAATTCCTCCAAACGCCAATACAAAGCCATACCAATGACTTATCAACTACTTTCAAAACACCAAACTCATAGATTTCCAAAATCAAACATTGTCATTTACTTATAATAAGGTCATAACGAGAGAATCGGAACACAACGCCAACTTTATTCGAAAGTTCCAAAAATAGCCGTTTCCAAACGACACGTTACGCGAGAATAAGTTAATAGTCGTTTTCACAAACAATGAGGGTTCATGGGATGACATATAAAAGTTACACTCCCATCAATTAGAAAACTTCAAAACAATATGTTACGAAACAACATATGCGATTCAAAAGCAATGGGAAAATATTCAAACTCGGAGTCGAACAATAAATCACCCAATGGGATCGACAAACTACGACGAATTAACATCATCAAAAGGTACAAAGAAAAGCGCTAAGAATTTTCAGAAGATAATCAGTTATAACATCGGAAGTTTTTCATCATGAATGAAAATGATTTTTATATCATATCTTAACGAAATGTTTTAAAGAAATTAAAACACTTCACAAGAAGCGAATAATCAAGATATATATAATCGTACACATAGAACGGAATGCCGAATATATATTAAATATAAATATATATAAATATATAAAATATATAATATATATATAAAAAAAGAATAATATATATATTAACTATATATATATAAATATATATAAATATATACTATATATACACGTATAAAATTATTACTTAAACCAAGTGTCACCCACTTGTTACGCACATAATAAGGAATCAAATATACCACATAAGGCACATAAGGGACCGAGAACGATGCACGCGCGGATATCGGACAACGGTGAACGACTCGTAAAAAATTTCGAAAACAGCTATAGTCCAGGCATTGAAAAAGACCTAGTTCGCTATAACCAGTGCACTGGATACCATTCTATAACACCCTCAAATACGCTAACGCAGCTGAATTACAACAATTGGTGTGCTACTTCACATACAATCACACAGGATCATAACAAAACAACATATATACAGAGATTGTTTGTTAAACTTAAAAATTCATTTTTTATTTCGTTTGAAAAGAATCAGAGTAAAAAGTGTTCCCAAAACTATTGTAGAGAAACGTTTCTTTTCTACAAGCACATCACGACTTTTCCTTTCTAAATATTTCAATCATTTATGACACAACTAGTTCACCGCGTCACCGTCCTTTGATAACCGCAGTTCGTCCCAGCCCAGCCATCTTCAATCCCTAAACCTGAGATATCATTGCTTAAAAACGTAACAAAACGTTGAGTGAATTCATAGAATTTACACATAACAATTAGAACGCATATTTGGTTTCACAAAACATATTACATTGCTCGTAGGGCAAGTTATGAAAGTAATGATTTCCAACTAAATGAGCCCAGGGGGGGTATCGAAACTTAACACATACATCCCGTAGGATAAAATCATGTCCCGAGAAGTATGGTGTCCTCCTATCAACTACAAATGTCCGTTACAATGTGCTCGGCACACAACTGATTCGCACCCCGGACAAGGTTGTCAAACCCAATAGATCTATTTAATGCATTAGCGTTCACCTACAACTAGGCAACTAACAGTCACACAGTAAAAGGCATATACTCAATAGTGAATGGAATCATATTTAGTATCAAAACATATTTGCGTTCTCATTTTCCCACAAAACATCAAGTATCCCCTCGCGGTTTAAAATATTTTAAAACATTTTTTTTTTTTTTTTTCCCCCCCCCCAAAGCGAGGCTAAGACTCACCTGTGATCGAAGCCGAAGATTAAATATATCGAAACAATCACGAACTACTTCGACGACGATGCTCAACCCGCGACCTATAATGTTATGTCGTTCAATTATTATATCGCAAGATACGATCGGATAGTGCGCGCATCGCAACTATCAAAATAGTATAAATATACATATAAATGTGATGTGAAATCCACTTACGCGTCCTAAATCCTAAACTCCACTTAATTGAGTTACGATCTTCCTTTTATTTATATTATAAGTTACTTATCGAAGACTTCTATTTTTAGGAATACCTCTATTCTTTGAAAGTTAACTATTACGAAAAGTTAACCATTTTTAATAAAGTCTCGTCTTCTAATTATATTTAATAATAATCATTGTATAATCCTCGTCGAACCTTCTACATCAATTTGGATTATTTAATTACTCATACCAGGATTATGTCCCGTATATTTACAAAAGTTTTTATTTTTAGAATCTCCTTCGTTCGTAACCATCGTTAAGTCTAAAATATTATACTTGTAATAATAATAACGTTTATTATTTTTATAACGTCCGACAAATTTAGTATTAACCCGTTGACTTTCAAAAGTCAACGTTGGACTTTATTTGACTTTTACTTTATGTATATATATGTTACTAAATCTGACCCGCTCAAAACGACCCATTATAACACATTTTCACGACTCGGACTCAAAAGAGATTTTATGCAAAACGACATTCCGGACAACTTTTTAGTTTTAGCCGAGACCCGAAACTCGACAGAAAATGACCAAAATGCCCCTGCAAGTTTCTGCAGGAACTATGACACTTTTAATAAAAATGCAGATTTTGACCTTGGGTTTTGACCCGTTATTACTCGATTTTAAAACTAGCAAGCCTCGCGGCAAAGTAAAACGTCATTCCGAGCAACTTTCGTGTTTCGCCGGAAGGCCGAAACGGACTCGAAAGTGCTCAAAACGGGCGTTTAAAATTCTGACAGCAACTAGTAAACCATAATAGCTGTTGGAAAAATTCTCAAGTTTTCAAATCTTGTTTTCGTCGTAACTCTTTCGTTATTAGGAGTTACGGGGCGTTCGAATTACCGAAACGCTCGTAAAAATACCCTCTACCATATTTTATAGCCCAAAATCAGATTTTACAAAATCTCAAACCTCGTTTTCCGCGCCAAAGTTTCTGCCCAGAATATACCCATTACAAAGTGCGCCAAAACTCATTTTTGACTCAAAAACTCACTCACGGCACATCTATAATGGCCTATAACTCACATTTAACTCGCTCAATCAATTTATAACAACAATTAACTAGACGACGCAAGATCTTATAGATTTCATCACATGCAACGACTAAAAATGAATCGAATCACAAAATAATTATTAAACTAGTAAGTAAATTACTTACAACGCTATATAGAGCAAGATTGGACTCAATACTCGGACTCGTCTTGTCCCCTTTTTCTTAGCCGCAGCTTGAAACAACCCAACAACCAAAATCAAACATTTTTCCAATTTAACCGAGCTTCAAATTAATATATTCCGAAATCTCCTCAATCCTAACCCTAAACCAAAACTTCTTCAAAACTCAATGCTGTGGGATTATTTATTATATGTAAACGTTAGCCTTAACATAAGGATTAAGAATATATATTTAGATTGTATTGCATGTCAGAAAATTTAACGGTGGTGGTGGTGGTTCATGGTGGCCGGTCGTGGGTTCAAGAGAGGAGGAAGGAAGAAAAGATTTTTGTAAAAAAAAATGTGTGTGTATAAGTGTCTTTATATAGAAATGAAGTTTTAGCCATTTGACACTTTTAGTCCCTCCATCTTTTCTAGTTTAGACATTTGACACGCCAACTTTTTACTTAAATAAAAATCGATAACCGTGGCTCGAGATTACACTACCGAGACTATTTTTATTTCTATCACACTAAATTTAATTTAAGATATAACTAAAAATTTTATTTCACGTCAAAATAAAGTTTGACTCGGTTTCGACTAACTCGGGACGAGGACGAAAAAATACAAATTATCGTCATAAAAATAATAACGAAGTGCGTCGAAATTCCTACGAAACTCAAAACGTTTAACAAACACGTGGTCAAACGTTGACTAGCGAAACGTCAAAAATAAAAATTTCTAAATTCCGTTCGTAATAAAATACGAAAATAATTATTTACGACAAATAAATTTTAAATGTCGGCGTTTGCTCACACAAATTTATAAAATAATAATTATGACGTCGAACTCGCGATCATCATACGCATCGTAAAACTCGGGTTGTTACAAGGAGCCTCGATCAAAGCTTTAGAAATTCAAATCAGGCAAATGAGAAAAGTACTTCAAGAGAGGGGATCTGGAAGTCTTCCTAGATCAACTGAAACGAACCCGATAGATCATGTCAAGTGGATCTCGACCACTGTTGAAACTGACACGCCTTTAATACGCCGTGTCGATCCCATCCGATATGCCGTATCGAACCCACAAAATAGAATGCAGTTTTTCAAGCCGAGTCTATCGATTATTCCTTTTCCAAATCGATTGATTGATGATAGTTATGATGAGATGGAGGGACTGAATGAATTGATGGATAGAGAAAAATCTGCTACTAACTTGAAAAAGTCACTTACGAAAAAAGCCAAGAATAGGGTACCAAATTGAAGCACCTATGAACGTGCATGGCTCGGCTATTCTTGTAGATTCTCTACCTCTAAAGGAAAAAGACCTAGGGAGTTTTACTATACCATGTCATATTAATAATATTTGTTTTGAAAAAGCCTTAGCTGGCTTAGGGGCTAGCGTTAGTGTGATGCCTTATACGACCTTTACCAATTTAGGTTTAGGTGAATTAGCCCCTACTAAGTTGATAATTGAATTGGCTGATAGAAAAATAAAACATCCCAAGTTTATAGCAGAAAATGTAATAGTAGGCATTGATAAGTTTGTTTTTCACGTAGACTTCATTGTTTTAGATATGCCCGAGGATATCAAAGTCCCCTTTATCCTCGAAAGATCTTTCTTGTCTACTGTTTATGCTAAGATTGATGTGTTTAAAAGAAAAATTACTTTAAGAATAGGGGATGACAAAATTGTATTCAAAATGATAATCCTACTAGTAATATAATAAGAAGAGTTTATGCGTTGGAACTAAGAGAAATAATGGAACTTGATTTAGAAGCTAGGCTAACGGGAGAAGCTTTAATTCTGAATAGATCACTAGACCATGTTTATGGAGACTATATTGAACTAAGTGATCTAAATGAACTATTAGAGCTTAGAAGAAATCAAGTAGAAGACTTAGGTCCAACGATTAAGGATGGTGAAATAATTGATGAACCCATGGAGAATATAGTCAATACTAGGAATGGTAATGAAGAGATTGAGGGAATTAATTAAAACCCTAGCTTTTGTGACTTTGATTGGAAGATCCATATCGATTGTGCTTAAAACTTGCAGTTTTCATGTATGATAGGTTTTGAACATGTTAATGTCAACTTTTTCCCTATTTTATCAATCAATGTTATGTCTAGAAAATTCTATAATTTTATAATGAAAGTTAAAGTTGAATATAAAGGGAAAAATGTTGTTGGAGCTTTTATTAATGTACCTATATTTGTTGAAAACTTTTCTATTGTGACTGATTTTGCAGTTGTTGAGAATATGGATACTTACCGAGATCGATACATGGGAGAAGTGATTGTTGGAAAACCATTTTGTAGGGCTTCGTGTGTTGAAGCAAGACGGTTTGATGGAATGATTACTATTTACAATAGTAATGATAGTGTAACTTATCAAATGGCGCGTTCATATCCAAGATTTAAGCACCTAACTAATGAACAATGCAACAAGATGCGGCCATTGCTGAAGGTAAGTGCACAAGATGAGCTGAATGGAATATAGCACCCATATCAAAAGCTTAAAAGTTTCTACAAAAGAGTCTTGATTTGGGACTCGAATACTTGAGGGATGCGATGGTTGAAGAATGGCTCATACGTGGACACATGAGAATTCATGAGATGGAGTAGAGCTGAAGACAAGTCTAACTTAAAGACTTTTTTGTAAACAAAAGTGCTTGTCGGGAGACAACTCGGAATGTAATTTTCAATTTTTATCGATTCTGTCTTCCCAGACTGCCGATACGGCGTTTCCAACCTCAATGGATATGGCGTGTTGACTTTCTGGACGTTATCCAATCTTTATTTTCCTGCACTTTAAAACATTATTGTCAGACTTATCGATACGACGTATTCATTAAATGAATACAGCGTATTTGACCTCTGACCCGTATTTTGGATTTTTATTACAGATCTTAATACGGCGTATCTCGAAATATGGATACGGCGTATCGACTTCCTCTACAGTTTTTAGTTTTTATTTTGTTTTCTAACCAACGAATACCGGAGATATAATTACACTTGTTTTCTTATATTTTATACAGGAACCTTCTAGAAAATTGAATAAATTTGGTGGAATGCTTATATTCTGGAATTATATGTGTGTTGTAGTCATGGTGGGATTCAGACGCATTTACAACACACATCTTTGCTCATAAACGCAACATGGAGGATCATACCGAGCAAATCTTAAGGGAGTTTTCTGTTCTAATTCTTTTATTTTTCCTGTTTTTAATGTTATATTTATACAACGAGGTCGAAGTATATATCAAGTGGAGGGAGAAGAATTAGAACACTTACTTGTCCTTATTTTTACATTAATATGCCTAATTTACACCAAATTTTAAAAAATAACATATTTTGTTAAATTCTTAGTTGCATGACCCCGCACACATAACCCTTAATTCCAATTGTGAGAATTTAGCATTATCGGTTTCCTAATATTTACCCCAAATTCCATAAAAATATGAGTGTGCCAGTGACTGTAGTAAACTTTAGAACTTGGCTTGGTATGTCTATTCGAGACCACAATAATAAGCACTATTTTAAATAGATGGAGTGACCTTTCTAAACTGGTAAATTTCTAGGATTACAGCAAAAAACCTATACATATTGTTATATTAACTAACCACATTGGTTAGTTAACTCCCGTATAAACCCTTTTGTTTACTCTCATTTTAAGAGTAAGATACCCTTAAAAAACCTGATGAGTCATTCCATTCTTTTCTTACACCACCAAATATTTGTTTCGTTACACCTTTACAACTTAGCCTACCCTATTAGATTAAGTCCTATTTCGGTTGCTAGTTGATTTTGCGTAAAGTATTGTATTTCATGTGTTCATGTGTGTATTTTCTATCTATGGTTAGGTCAGGAAATTGCACAATGCAATGGGAATGTGAAAGTAGTGTATTTTTATTTTTCGTGTGTTTACTACTTTCACAAGTATGATCGGAAATAGAATCCAGATTTATCATGTTCGTGAAGTGGTGAAATTTTACACCCAATTTCGTTTTCAATATTAGTTTAAAAAAATCAAAAAAACAGAAAACTGAAAAAAAAGAGAAAAAAGGAGAGGTTTGTGAGATAATCGGTTCGTATAAGCTTAACCGATTCTATTATTTATGATGATATATTATTCGTTGGTACGTATTATAAACCAACGATGTAAAGTTTTGTTGTATATTTTTAGTTGGTCGAAATAAACCAACTATATCCTTTTTGTATCAAGTGGTAGATATCACCACTATTGTTGTATAGTATGTATATTAGGGATGATTGGGAGTTGGCCGTTATGGGAACGCCAACTAAGGTTGTTTTTGTGATAAGTCGTGTATGGATGATCAAGACATCTATGAGTCTAATTCGTGTCTACCCAAAGCGTGAGTTAGTCTATGATTTTGTGTCTTTTCCATGGGTATGATCGGGAAAGTAACTAGCAACATTGTTCCTTATTTGTTCGGACTTAATCTATTTGTTTTGTTCTTTTTATTTAACACCAATTATTTTCCCTTTCCTAATCCCTAACCTTTGGTCTTGCTGAATGAGGGAGTGAGCAATCCCCCCCACAATGCCCCCATCCCATCCCCCTCATCATCCCCCCATTCCCCCCCCCCCACATATGAGCAAATCTCCCCTCCTCCCTCCCGCCCCCCCCATCCCCCTCATCCCCACATAAATCCCCCCCCCCCCATCCCCATCTCCCCCCCCTCCCCCATACCCCCCCCATTCCCCCCTTCCATCACATGTTCGTGCATGGATTTGCTCGTATACATGTAGTTTTTGTCGCCCTTATTGGTGTATTACTGTTGGTAAAGGATTGGAAGATTCCATACCTTATATTGTTCTTCATCCTAACCTTTGGTTTTACTCGAATGAGGGAGCGAGAAATCATGTATGTCCATTCCATGGATTTGGATGTGTATAGATGATTTTGTCACCTTTGTTGGTTTATGACTATTAGTAAAGATTACTAGTCCTATTCTTTAGCTTATTCGAGTTAAGGAGTGATCAATCACAAGTGTCGCGGTCATGGAGTTGATTGTGCATTTATGGTTTCATCGCCTTTTCTAGAATATTGGTATCGATAGAGATTAGAAAGAATAATCAACCATTAAACCTTAACCCAGTTTACCTTTTTAGACTTCTTACTCCTTAGCTTTAGTAGTGGAGATGTGTATCCTTGCCAAGCTTATGATAGAATAATCGCCATGACTGAGCAATTGAGCAAATTTCTTAAATGTTACCACATGGTTTAGTTGAGTGATATGAGTGTTTTCATTTTCCCTATTCGTGAGGTGTTTAGTTGTGTGCTAGTAATTAAACAAAAAATAACTTAAAGGAAAAATCTTAAACCTTGGTTTGGGATACATTTTCATAAGTAAACTAAAGTCTACTTGAGGGCAAGTAGGATTCAAGTGGGAGGATATTTGATGACATCACATAACGTCACTTTTATAGCATCATTTATCCTATCTAAATTGCTCAGTTTACATTATTTATGCATGAATTGATACTTAATGCTTATATTCGTTATTTGCAATAAATATGGAGCAATTGGTGAAGTTTAACTAAAAGGCATGCATTTTGGAGCATAAATGAAGAAATCATGAATACCACTGTTCTGACATTCTATATGTCGTATCCATCAAGGAAGATACGGTGTATCTAAGCCTGGAATTCACTTGCAACCACGAAGATTTGAAGATCGATACGCCGTATTCACTGACGGTTCATGGAAGATTCTGGAAGATATTTATCATGATCCCCACTCCAAGAAACCCCAATACGCCGTATTGAACTCTTTCAATACGGTTTATCGACTTAATTCTAGAGGCTATATATACCGAGCCCTAATGACGAATTTTAGTGTACAAAAAATATACCGAAGATTGAGAAGAAGGCATTAACCACCAGGTTCGACTTTTAGAGAGAAAAGTAAGGAAGCATACGAAAGTCCTTCAACCGCCCTTTCAATCCATTAGAAACCCTTGTAAATTCTTATCACTCTAAAAACGCGTTTCGGCACTTTTGGTTTCGCATTCATTAATTGATTAGTTACCTTAATCGTTCGTAGCTATGACATTTGTATCGTTACAATGGTATTGGCTAATACCTTTAAGTATTAGCACATGTTTAATGTTAATTTACCGTTTGGTTTATGTTTAATTTAATTGCATTCTTGAATTTGTATGTATTTGATTATAGTTTATCAATTTATATTCGTTATGTGCTTAAGTATGCAACTATCAATCAACTGAACTAGGATAAACAAATAAAGCGTTAGCTAGATGCCTGGATAGCTACTCCATATCTGTGATTTAAGATCATAGAAAAATAGGATCACAAATAACGTGTTATCTTTGCTCTTGGTTTAGATAAACAAGTTGGACTAGTAGGGTGACCTACTAGGATCACGAATAACATTCTCATTCCCCGATAAAGATCTGGACCCAAGGAGACCCCACACCATATATGACAAAAGCGTACAGACAGGCACTCGTTAAGCAGTTACATTTTAGTAAAGACTTGACGAGTTAGGGTTTGACACCACTCATGCGCACGAACACACACTCTAATTCTATGATCCACCTACACAAGGACATCGCAGATCTCACTAGCCAACAATCCATGATTGCTTTCCGCCTTTCATATCAGGAGACTGATTAGTCTCTATAATTGCGATCTCGACCAGAATTCACATGAGCATATGTCCGTTCAGGGGTGGAACACGGAAAAGTATACTCCTCCAATTATGGTTAGGGGAGCGCTCACACTCCTGAGGAAATAGAACCTCTAGTTCACAATCTCACGCGCGCAATAAAACAACTTCATAGATTACGGCCTAGCCGCACCAATCTTACTCACCACTACAACTGTTTGATTCTGAGCGTTTTTGGTCGCATTTCTAAACAGTAGGATTCCAATCCTTCTCCCAGTACACATATCTAGATTACAGACCAAGATACACAGATCATCTGACACCCGCCACATCCTCTTTCTACTGATTCAGATCATCATAAAATTCGCTCTCGCTCATGATCTTACAAATCGAGCCCGCCAATCTTATCGTCGCGGCTACAATAGTATCCAAAACTTCGTCGCCCAAAGTCTCTCGAGACTGAACCACACCCTCTTTTGCGCGTTAGCAGTTTTCCGTTTATCTAACATTAGGGGTAGAACAGCTATACCTCAATTATAACTTGAATATTACATGAAGCGCTCTCACTTCTTATACTCTCACTAAACAATAACTCGACAGACCACTAGGAATTAAACCACTCCTGTCTTAGTGATCGAGATCACTCTACTTATCAACAACGAACGCTACAACTGCCGACCAGAGTGTGAACACTAGCCGAGAGATGTGTCTGGGTGCTCTACTTAGAGATCACAACGGCATCTCCACGTATCTGACAAACACCAGAAATGCGTAAAATCAACAAGGTTGGACACAAGATATTCACAACAATTGATATGATTCACTCACAATTACCTAAGTACGCACACACAAACCAACAAAGCAAGTCAGTCAAGCACTAACTTGGCGCACATCTCCAACACCATATCAAATGCGCACTCAATGTAGGAAAACGCTATCAGTTGTGAAGTCTCAACTATCCCTTCTACTCCAACTGCCCATAAAATGGTCTATTTTTGCAGCGTCTCTGGAGATAGATTCTACGCGCGCGTAAACTAACTACGCGAGTAATGCACCATGGCCTCCATTTCCTCTACATGACATCCAGTCCAAGCTAGACAAATGTCGCAGATAGAACAGACCTTAAGATGCAGACACAGAAGAATCAGCGATAGCATTCTGAGTCAAGATGCATAGAGCTTGTGCCACCATCAATCCTTCATTGTCACCCCACTAAAGCTAATGGTGTGCGATTACAACCTGCCACGACAGATCAAACACAGGCAGTGAGTACTACGGAGGCACACAATTGTCTTTACGAGGTAGTAGTAAGTGGTCACATCTGTGCCTTCGATTCTCTAGAGGGGAACACTAGAATCAATGGAGTCAGAAATGCTGATTCGAGAACGTATACAACGTCAATACGGACTTATTACTTCTTGAAACATCGAGGTGTTCTCGAAATCAACACGCAAAATTGTTTATTGGAACTTCACTAACTTATGTATTTGATCAGGTTTTCTCGATAGGGTTCAGTCTCGATATCAAAACCGTTTAAAATAGAGGATAGAGGACATGATGGGGTAGCAATATGGACATGTGTAGAGCCTGAATCTACCATAATGTGCAATTCATGTTGCTTTGCCACTAATCTAATCACCCTCATAGTTTGAAATAAACTCACACCATACAATGCATTTAATGAAATTTAAGGTTGCACTTCCTCTATCATAGTGTCTACTAATGTTTCATCAACATCCAAAAACTCCTATTCATCATCATCATTATCAGCCAACACAATCAGAGAGTAAAGTTGACCACGGCATGTGTAGCCAAGCACATACTTTTAGTCACAATAAAATCATAAGTTCTTAGATATCTTCTCCTCATACTTGATGCGGTGGGTTGCAATGCAGAAGTTTTACAACCCTCCTAGGCATTGTACCTAACCGTTGTAGGGTAGTATAGGCAAGACTCGAGGAGTTATTATCGTTCTCTAGGGGAATAGTTTGGGTAGGCTCGAATCATATGTTCACTAAGGTCTAAGGGTTGAAGGAAGATTATTTTTATGTTTTTATATTTTTTAGAAAGCAAGTAAATCTCAGGTTTTAAGAGGGGGGGTTGATTAATCTACTAAACTACATTGCTCCTAATTATGCAAGAAAGGTAAAAGTGATGGGAAAAACTCGTATGGTTAAACAAACATGTTTACCTAATCATGCACTACTCCTTAGTTGTCTTCTCATATTTTATTGCTCGTCGCCCTCGTAATGTAATGTGTAAGTATTTATCAATTCAAACACTTAACTCGAAATCCACCTAAAGGTGATCTAGATATGAAGATCTAGTCACATGTATCCTCTAACCTAGTCGCGTTTCCCTAGACGTCTTCGCTATGCAATCAAATAGCTAGTTTTCTAAAGCCTAACGCGCACACCGTTAACAAGAAGCAATAACAAAAGATCTAACAACTAGGTTTCATGCAATCATAAGTAAACATAATTAAAGTTAGCCAAGCATGTTAATTGAAAGTGAAGAACAATTAATCAAACAACACATAGACATATTGAATGATTAAAAAGGTAAAGGAACTTCACTTCAATCAAACATGGAGTATGAGTGAGTACAAAAGGGTTTAGAAACCCTAAAAGTTGACCACAATAGTTGCTACAAAAATACTTTACGTTTTTCCTCCTTAAAATATGAAAAATAGGACGTCGTCGCAATAGAGTTGAGATCGTGATGCCGTCCCTAAGAAATTACGACGTCGTCAGCCCGCCGAATATTCTATGGGCTTCTTTTTAGTCGGTGTTAGAATTACTTTCGTGACGTCATTTCGGAAATTAACCATTGTTTACCCAGATCACACCCACGGGCTACTAGTATAGTCACATAGGATTCTTATGTAATGTGTGGTGGTATAAATACCCTTCTATGGCTTCCATAGAGGGGTTGAGTCTTTTGTAATCTTTCACATTTTATCAAGTTTACTTTCTCTCACTACTCTCTCTCACTAAAATGGCTATCATGTGGTTTGACTCACCAACGACACGGATCATAGTTTTTGTGTTTCTTTCAATTGGTATCAAGAGCCATGGCTACACACTCTAGGGTCGGGTTTTATTTTTTTTGGTTGGTCTCAAACCCCAATACGCCGTATTGAACTCTTTCAATACGGTTTATCGACTTAATTCTAGAGGCTATATATACCGAGCCCTAATGACGAATTTTAGTGTGTAAAAAATATACCGAAGATTGAGAAGAAGGCATTAACCACCAGGTTCGACTTTTAGAAGAAAAGAGAAGCCACGAAGGTCTTGCAACGCCCTTCAATTCATAGGAAACCCTTGTAAATTCTTATACTCTAAATACGCGTTCGGTTTTTGGTATCATTCATTAATTGATTAGTTTACCTTAATCGTTCGTCTATGACATTTGTATTCGTTACAATGGTTATTGGCTAATACCTTTAGGTATTAGCCATGTTTATGTTAATTTAACGTTTGGTTTATGTTTATTTTAATTGCATTCTTATTTGTTGTATGTTGATTATGTTTATCAATTTATATTCGTTTATGTGCTTAAGTATGCGACCTATCATTCAACTGGATCTAGGATTACAAATAAAGCGTTAGCTAGATGCCTGGATAGCTCTCCATATCTGTGATTTATATATCTAGAATAATAGGATCACAAATAACGTGTTATCTTTGCTCTTGGTTTAGTAAACAAGTTGGACTAGCAGGTGACCTAGGATCAACGAATAACATTCTCATTCCCCGAGTAAAGATCTGGACAAGTAGACTACTAGTATATGAAGAGTCGTTAAGCAGTAAGTTAGTAAAGTCTTGATGAGCTAGGGTTTGATAAGATCACCATTATGATCTCCTAAGATAGATTATAATCAACCATGATTGCTTTATATGGATGTTTTTAATTGTGACAGAATTAGCATGTCTAGGTTTTAGGAAGAAGTACCGCCTAAATCTAGGAATGATATATCAACAACAATAAGACAATCATTGCACTAATAAACTAAAACCTGTGTTTTATTTGATTAAATATGGTTATGTTTCCTTACAATAGGCTTGACCGCTTCTCTTTCTTTTAATTGTTAACTTGTGTATGTTAATCGCCCAATCTCAGTCTAGGTAAACCAAAACTCGTGCCAGTCTCTGAGACTGAAAACCCCTCTTTTGCGTTAGTTTTAGGTTTAACTTAGGTATAACATATAATAAATTAGGACTAACTTAGATAACTAAAATACTGATAGAATTAGGAATTAACACTCTCGCTCTTAGTGATCGACACTCTACTTATCAACGAAGCTACAACTGATTAGGTACACTAGCCGTTAGTGTTGTTTTTAGGTAAAGTCGGCAAAATATAAATAGTAAAACTTGATAATAATATTACCTACGCACAATGACACATCAGTGGACAACTGCTGAATGTCCAGCACCATATCACATCCACCTAATGGTAATAACATAACATAAGTTGTGAAAGTCTCTCCTTTCAACTGCCATTAAAAGGCTTTGCACTCACGGTTACCCATATCTTACTACCCCATTCTCTTAGCTGCATTCATATATAAGAAATTGTGTGTGGAGCCTGAATCTACCAGAATGTGCAATTCAGGTTGCTTTGCCACTAATCTAATCACCCTCATTGTTTGAAATAAACTCACACCATACAATGCATTTAATGAAATTTGAGGTTGCACTTTCTATGTCATAGTGTCTACTAATGTTTCATCAGCATCCAAAAACTCCTCTTCATCATCATCATTATCAGCCAACACAATCAGAGAGTAAAGTTGACCACTGCATGTGTATCCAAGCACATACTTTTAGTCACAATAAAATCATAAGTTCTTAGATATCTTCTCCTCATACTTGATGCGGTGGGTTGCAATGCAGAAGTTTTACAACCCTCTTAGGCATTGTACCTAACCGTTGTAGGGTAGTATACTCCAACTGCCCATAAAATGGTCTATTTTTGCAGCGTCTCTGGAGATAGATTCTACGCGCGCGTAAACTAACTACGCGAGTAATGCACCATGGCCTCCATTTCCTCTACATGACATCCAGTCCAAGCTAGACAAATGTCGCAGATAGAACAGACCTTAAGATGCAGACACAGAAGAATCAGCGATAGCATTCTGAGTCAAGATGCATAGAGCTTGTGCCACCATCAATCCTTCATTGTCACCCCACTAAAGCTAATGGTGTGCGATTACAACCTGCCACGACAGATCAAACACAGGCAGTGAGTACTACGGAGGCACACAATTGTCTTTACGAGGTAGTAGTAAGTGGTCACATCTGTGCCTTCGATTCTCTAGAGGGGAACACTAGAATCAATGGAGTCAGAAATGCTGATTCGAGAACGTATACAACGTCAATACGGACTTATTACTTCTTGAAACATCGAGGTGTTCTCGAAATCAACACGCAAAATTGTTTATTGGAACTTCACTAACTTATGTATTTGATCAGGTTTTCTCGATAGGGTTCAGTCTCGATATCAAAACCGTTTAAAATAGAGGATAGAGGACATGATGGGGTAGCAATATGGACATAGAGGTATACGGTGCTTGCGATCAGACAAATTGTGTTTGGAGCTCGTTGGTCGATTGTCAGTTCGTGAGGAGAACGCCTAGCACGGATGACTGTAGTTCTGGGACAGAAGGTTGAGCGACATGCTTTCTTGGCTTAGGCTGGGGAGATACTTAAGCGACACAAAGAGGATGGCGCGAGTTAATGAGTAAATTAGGCGTTAGTAGAGATTTGAAGAGTGAAGGATTCTTTGAATGTAGAGCACATACTTTTAGTCACAATAAAATCATAAGTTCTTAGATATCTTCTCCTCATACTTGATGCGGTGGGTTGCAATGCAGAAGTTTTACAACCCTCTTAGGCATTGTACCTAACCGTTGTAGGGTAGTATAGGCAAGACTCGGGGGGTTATTATCGTTCTCTAGGGGAATAGTTTGGGTAGGCTCGAAACATATGTTCACTAAGGTCTAAGGGTTGAAGGAAGATTATTTTTATGTTTTTATATTTTGTAGAAAGCAAGTAAATCTCAGGTTTTAAGAGGGGGGTTGATTAATATACTAAACTACATTGCTCCTAATTATGCAAGAAAGGTAAAAGTGATGGGAAAAACTCGTATTGTTAAACAAACGTGTTTACCTAATCATGCACTACTCCCTAGTTGTCTTCTCATATTTTATTGCTCGTCACCCTCGTAATGTAATGTGTAACTATCTATCAATTCAAACACTTAACTCGAAATCCACCCAAAGGTGATCTAGATATGAAGATCTAGTCACATGTATCCTCTAACCTAGTCGTGTTTCCCTAGGCGTCTTCGCTATGCAATCAAATAGCTAATTTTCTAAAGCCTAACGCGCACACCGTTAACAAGAAGCAGTAACAAAAGATCTAACAACTAGGTTTCATGCAATCATAAGTAAACACAATTAAAGTTAGCCAAGGATGTTAATTGAAAGTGAAGAACAATTAATCAAATAACACATAGACATATTGAATGATTAAAAAGGTAAAGGAACTTCACTTCAATCAAACATGGAGTATGAGTGAGTATAAAAGGGTTTAGAAACCCTAAAAGTCTACCACAATAGTTGAATTACAAAATTACTCTACATTTTTCCTCTTTAAATATGAAAAATAAGGTTCGTATATATAGAGTTGAGTCGTGACGTCGTCCCTTAGAAATTATGACGTCGTCAGCCCGCCGAATATTCTATGGGCTTCTTTAAGTCGGATACCTTGACGTCATCACAAAAGATTTTGACATCGTCGCTTTCAAGCTTTGACGGCGTCAGAGGGAATTGCGACGCCATATCCACAAAGTGTAAATCCAAAGCTCCATCAAAATCTTGTAGAGTTGCATTCTTGTCCCGTTTCTTCCTAAATCGATCCGAAGTCACGTACTTTTCCTTCCAATGCTTCCCAAATAAAATATCATAAATAAATTATTAAGTACAATATTTAGGGATATTTGCATGATTTGGGGGGTTAAATGACCCCGGAAAAGTGTATAAAATGACACCTCATCAAATGCCCTACATTTGAGATTTGTTTGTCCTCAAGCAAATGGGCTTTTCTACCTAGTAAATAGCAAAGTCGGGGGCATTAACCTACTCGATAAAGATAATTTTTGGCATAACCGGATTAACCTTGTAATTAAAAGCACGGATATTATATACTAACACCTCATATAAGTGTTTGGATTCTCTCTTTCTCTCGATGTAATAATGAATTATAACATTTATAGGAAATGATAAAAATAAACACTCATTACCTGTCATAGTATATAGATTACCATAAGCTTAATAAAGGATCAAAACCTCCACCACTTTGGCGTAAGCACCTTGGAATTACTATCAAAAAGGTCTTTTAAAGGATTGTAATATTAGGTGTAGGGTATAGGAAACACGGTTGGGGATATGGGGGAAATTTTTACTTGTGGCAAGCTAATTATCAAAAAGAATACATGTAAAAGGCGTTGCTATGCCAAGACTCGATGAAACTAGGACAAGTATACACAACTCTGCATCAAACTCTTTCTTTTTCTTTTCTTGACTTTTTCTTGACATAAACATAAGCAAAATGACAGCCCGTATATTCTAACATATTTTTATGCTTTTTGCTTTTTTTATTTTTTTATATTTTTGTATATACACTTTTGCCCTACCATCTGCTAAATATAAATAACATTATACTTGATTAGGGGCTTATAGTTGCATCCCTAAACTTGAGTTTTTCTTACTCAATAACATATACTAACTAATAACCCGAATTGCGAAGGATGAATAAACATGGAGAATATTAGATTAATATGAGGGTAAACCCAACTTTTCTTCTCCATTTCTCCATATAATTAAAACTACAATAAATCCTAATCGTCCTAAAACTGTATACACTAACAATGACTCGACTTAGCAACCATGTAATCAAGCAAACAATTAACTAGGGTCAAATACATGTGATAACAATAATGTACTAAAATAAGTACATACAAGGAAGGCTAAAGCGATTTGGGTGTAACAATTTTGGTGAGGTGTAAACAAATTTCAACTACTAAATACTCCGAAATAGTCTATTCAGGGATTCCTTCATCCAAAGAAACCCCCTTTCGGTCGTCCTGAAATACTTAATAGAAGAAAACGAAAATGATAGGCTCAGAGAGGTGTACTAGGGGTATCTTACACTAAAAAGGAGTGCGAAGCAATGGTGTGGGGGTAGTTGTATGACCAAGGAAATCATTGTAACTATAACAAATACAGGCTAAAAACAAGGGTTTATCCTAATGCCTCTTGTCACTTAGTAAATCTTAATCACACGAATGTGATCTCCTAGTAGTCTCGGGATGCATCGCTAAAGCAAGTTTTAGAATTAATAATACTACCGCTATACTCTCATAAGCACTAAAAATGAATGGTTTAATTCCTAAAGATCTAGGGGCGAACCTCACATATTTGGGGTGAAATTTTTGAGTAGTATGGTTTTTATGCTAGTCATACAACTCCTATCCAATGAGACGCTTCTAATACTACAGTTTCACTGATATATAAGTTCAGTTTAAAAGTTTAAAAAAATTAATATTCCAATTTACATACGTCATTTACTTTTAATGGCATTTAAAATACTTGTCATTATTTTAAAAAAAACGTTTTAACTGATTTACTTGTTCATTTAATTTCTCTTGGCAACTTGTTTTCCTAAGGATTTTTTTTATTCCTTTAAACCCTCAAGCCGCACTCAGGGGAACATTTCAGTCACTTAGCAAGCATATTTGTCATTTTATGAATTTTAGTATAATCTTTTAGCTTTTAATCTTAGAATTAATATTAGTTTAATTTTTAGTATAAAAAATAGTTTAAAACCAAAACCAAAATATTTGTCATTCAAGCACCAAACATAACATTCTCATGAATTTTAATTCATCTCTCGTACGACACTCGGAAGATAGACTATTATTTTTCCTAAAAGTAATTGTCTTATCTGACGGGATATACTATATATTATTACGACACACCGTTTTGACGTTTATCAAAATGGCGCCGCTGCCGGGGAAGGTGGTAACGAATTTTAACGGGAGTGTTTGATGTTCGAGCCTTGAAGAACCCTTCCTTGTCAGGTTATTTTCTTATAAAAAATAAAAAATAATAAAATATTTTTTATTATTCTTTTATTAGTATATAAAATCTAGAAAAAAAAAAAGAAATAAAAAAATAAAAACAATGTGTCCATAAAAAGAAATAAAAATTACCAAGTTGGTAAAAGAACACCAACATGATAAATTTTTCTTTCAACTGAAGTATAATCCATTAAGTTAAGTTCCCGAACCAAAAGATCTAAAACTTACCTATTTGTGTCACTTGCGAACGTACGGCTCTCACCTTTAAAAGTTAACGAAACTCCTTTAGCATTTTTCTTTTAAGACTACCGTTAAGCAAGTTGATTATTGTTTAGTTTGTCTTATCTCATTTAGTCCTTTAATAAAATGAATTGTTAAAAAAAACCTAAAAAAAAATCCAAAAATAATCTTCTTTTACTTCCTTATCCTTTATTCTTTATTTCTTACCCTCTAATTGTTTATTCATTGGCGTCCACATCGATTTATCGTTTGAATCCCCCTCTTCCTGAATAAAGAAGTGTCCGTCTTGTGGATCGTTGTATAATAAAGGATATTGTTGTACACCCGACTCATCTCAGCAACCCCCTCAGGATTGTGTGAAGTGTGGAAACCCGGTTGAAGGTCCAAATTGTCAAGGATGTGCCCTATGGCGAAAGAAATTAAAGGAAGTTTGGTTTACAATTTGTCATGAAAATGGAATTTATCAAGACCTTCTAAACACTTACGAGTCATCCGATGACGATACCAACGTTGTTAATGCTCCTCGAGAGCCATTCGTTGTCAAACAGAACCCCGGTGAAAATTCCTCGCAAAGTCCTCCACAAATTCACCACAATTGTTGTTACGAGTGTGGTGATTCGTTAGATGGAATCTTTTGTCAACGATGCACTTGTAAGTCTTGTGGGAAAGGTGCTAATATTGGTTATAATTGTCCACCAAAAGCTCCGATTATCTCTAATCCGGAACCATGCAATCAAACCATTGATGAGCTCCCACAAACTTTGCCAAGTTTTGATCTGACGTGTTATTCCGAAAAAGAAAATTCATTACCTTACGTTTTAAAACCCAACTTTGTTGATGATTCTCCTAACGTTTTCAACCCACCTCCACAACCTCCTATGTATTCTTGTGAATTTTGCGGGAACGATGCTCGTTATGGTCACTATTGTACACCTCAAGTTTCGTTTATCTATCCGGAACCGTGTTACAATCAAGACTTTAATTTCCCGCAAGATTTTCATGATTTTCAACAACAATATTTTTGTTGTGAAAATTGCGGGGGTCCTCACGAGACTTTTCAATGTCAACCGATGAATTATTATGAACCTAATCCGTGTTATGATTCTAATTATTCCGGTTTTGACCAAACTCAACCCCCGCAATATACCGTCAATCACCCAATCTTCAATGCTCAAAATGAGCTTCTAAATTTTCAAAATAAGATCATGGAGCAAATGACATCCATTTGTGATATGGTTGGTCAATATATGCAAAAGAAGGAAGAAGATAAGCGAATTGCGGAAGATCAAGCGGCTAAAGATCAATATTAGAAGATTCCCATTTGCTACAATGATGATGACGACGAGTATTCTTTTGCTACACAAGAATATATCAAGAAATTCTCCTCCGCAATCACTCCCGATTTACCAAAATCAAACTCTCTTATAATGGAGGATGAGCATCTCGACACTATTCCGGAAACGGAATCGGACGAATTAATAAAGTCTAGTGTTGAGGACCTTGTCAATACCCCAAGTGAGTCCAATGGTATATCCGAAGGTGAATGTGATTTGCCCGTTTATGATTATTTTTCTCCGAAAAAGGATGAGGAGGTTGGAATGATATCATTCAATTCCACCGGGAAATGTAATGACATTTTAATATGCCGAATCTAGTCTGAATGATCCCGTGCTTAATCGTGATAACAATACTTCACCTAAGAATTGATTCTTTATCGAGTAGTTCGCCGGTGAACTCGCTCTTCTCGCTCCATTCCACCAGGAATTTGTTTTGAAGCCGTACCTCGATCCGAAAGGAAAGATATCCGTTTAAATCTGAAAATTTGATGTATGATTAACGTCTTTTCCCCCCTTCCTCGCCCTACAAGCCGATAACTCTTAAAGATGATTCTGAAACTGTCATCGATTCCAACAATGATTACTTTTTGAGTGATGCCGATTCTTATGAGAACATCGATTATGTCGATGCATCACCTCCCGATGCTGAGATCGTCAACATAAGAGTGGTTGAGATTGTTATCCCGGAAGTTGGAGGAATTGACGATGATATTCTTCTAACAATCAAAGACGATATCCTTTGTGAAAAATTGTTGAATGTCAATCTTTTTATTACTAAGATCAAAGCATTAAAAGATAATCCCACTCCATCTTCTGATTTTATGACCAAGTCTTCCTCCACATCTCTTAACATTTTCTTGGAGGAGACTAATACCTTTGATAATTCTTTAACCGAATCTGAAACTTTTCGCTTTAATCTGGAAGAGATAAGTAGTGGCAGTACCACTACTTGTTCTTGATTATAATTTTATTATATTTATTTACCCATTTTTATTTTATAGTTGAATATTTTTGATATTTTTTTGAATTGGTATGTTTATGACCTTTTTTTTTTTTTTTTTTATCATTTATTTTAGTTTTTATGGTTATTTACTTCCATTATTATAATATCAAAATGTAAAAACATTATTTAATAATTAATTATTTATATATATTGTATTATATTCCTCTTCCGGAATTATGAAGCTTTCTATCTCAATGATGATCATATTTGTAAGAATAGAAGTAGTGGCTACCACTAATCATGCTGATTTTTTCTCTTCTTAAATATGATTCGTTCATCTTTGATCTTTCGATCAATCCTTTTCCTCCTGCCGATAGGAGTGACTTTCATCATGAGGAGTTCGCCGATGAACTCGCTCACATCATATCTCCTCCAGATCTTAAATGTTTCTATTTTAAGATAGAGCCCGATCCGGGAGATTTGATTGACCCCGGGATTCGTGGGAACGTTTCTTCTACGACAAATGTGAATTTACCATTCCGAGGATGGCCCAATCCTCCCTCTCTTTGGCCATTGTTTGTATGGATTCTTTTCATTTGCATTTCTCACTGTATCTCAATTACTCCACCATAATCTCTCATCCTTATTGGGTAATGAAGAACCATTTATTGAACCCATCCCCATTAATCATTCTTTTGAAGCCGGTTTAACAAGTCTCACCGTCAGATATGGTACATTTTACTAAGTGCTTTTAATGTTTATTCCGAAACCAATGATGAAAGACCCGATTGAAGGATTTTAACTCTCCATTAGCTTCCCCATGTGAGCGGATAACTAAATGTCCGGGGACGAGTTCAATGCTCGAAACTACGGGATAACAACAAAACAAGCGTTTCTATCTTCTTATCTATTTTCTAACAAATAATGTAGAAGGAGCTCTCCTCATTAATCCTTTTTCCGATGTTTTGTGTTTCATGCTGGTTTTATGTCTAGGATACCATTTTGGAAGACTCTCGGTTTTGTCCATTCATATAATAGACTTCAAATCCTCAAGCTTCATTAAGGTGAATCGATATCCTAATCTTAACAATTATCATTTATCTTTAGCATACTTAATAAATGCTTTAGAATTTGCGTAGAGAAACCCTTAATACTTGAATTATGCCTGAAATTAGTAGGGGGTGACAGTCCTCACATGCGAGGAAAATGGTGCAGTTTTATATGGGGGGATCTATCGATTTTGATTTAATCCTCGTGCGACCGTTGTTCTCACGTACCCCGTTTTCCCCACAAAAATTTTAAAATTTTAAGTCTTAATATCTAGTTTATTGTTCTAAAAAAAATATAGTTGACACGAATGTAGGCTTTCCGTTGGTGAGAACACAAGTAAATTTTTGACCCGACGACTTTTTAATCATAAGCATTCCTCCTTAACTTTATAAATTGAACTTTGCTAATCTTTTATACAAGGAGCTATAAAACGCGAGTCTAGCTTGAAAAGGGTCAAGATTTTGCAAGTTTCCATAATTGATTTTAAATATACGAAGATCGATTTATTAGAATAAAGGTTGTTGCCAGTCAATGTGACTTATTAAAGTGCCGATCTTAATTCATAGGCTAAGTATTCACGAGTTTCTTTATTAGAAATTTTAAATTGTGAAGAACAAGAATGATAGAGTAAGTTTAAGTTTGATGCAAAAACATATAATAGTTGGATTTCTTTAAGGCTTATAAGTGTTAAATTGTGGTTTTTTCTCTCATTAGATTGTTTCACCTTTATAATAATTGTTTAATAAATAAAGTTGTGTGATTTTTTGGTTAATAATTAGTTCTTAGGAGTTTTCTTTAGTTTCTTTGTGATTAAAAGAGAGTATACATCAGGAATACTTAATTTGGCATACTATATGTATCACATTAATAAATATTTTGCTTATTCCTTAAAGAGCCTTAGGGTATATGGGGTAAGTAGAATCTAATAAGTGAAATTATAGTCTTATTCATTCCTTAAAGAGCCTAAGGGTATATAAAATGATTGAAGTTGTCTTGTTTGTACCTTAAAGAGCCTTAAGGTATATGGTGTAAATAAGATTGCTCCGTTTATGTCTTAAAGAGCATTCGAGTATATGACGTGAATGGTACTTGCTTAAGTAACCTAATAAAAATCCAAATTTTGGTCGCCTCGAGTTGACTTAATTTTGATGACATTGATTTCTTTTGAAAAGGGTATGTACTATTTATTGCTTTTTTAACCGTTACCTTTATTTCGACTTATAAGTATCGAAATAATAGTCTTAAAGAGCCTTCGGGTATATGACTTAAATAAAATATTAAGATACAAAATTAGGGAATAAGGGAGGAAAAGTAAGTACACAATTAGCTCTTATAAGTAGTGTTAGCATCATAACTTGTAATTTACAATGATCTTGTTTTTAAGCTTGGCTTGGAAATGTGAAAGTTGGAGACGATGAATTTATCCATTTGGACACTTTTTGTGTTTTTTGTTCCGTGATCCTAAAATTATTCATATAATAATGAAAAGCTATACATAAGTGATCACACATGAATAAGTTGTCTAATAAGAAAATTATGAACTCATAAAAATTAAAAAAAAAGAGAAAAATATTGAAAATGGAAAAACGGGGCGTTTCTTAACTATTGATTCTTTAATCCCTTTAGATGAGCACTTTGCTACTTTTCAAGATGATTAGTTTGGGGGGATTGGAATTTTTAGTTTTGAGCGTGTATTTATTACATTGCGTGAGGACACGGCAATACTTTAAGTAAATGGGGGAACAAGTATTCCGCTATTTTAATACATACAAAATTTACCTATAAATACAGCTTAAATGCTTAAAATGTACGGAAAATACAATGTAATGCTTTTAATTTGTGTTTGTGTATGTGCAAGTAATGTATATCAAGAAAGGGAACAAAAATAAAGACAAAAACGGCACAAAACCAAGCACAGAGATTGGAAAGAGCGCAAGATTTACGATCCAACGAGTGCCTTCGGATTTTTAAAATAATTTAGGGCCGTCCCGTAACCCAGTTTAAAAGGGCTGTTCGGCCCCCACACATAGACCATGTTTTTTTTTAGCCAACAACAACAATTAATTGAGCGCGCCCAGTTTAAAAAATGGATGTAAAAAAAAAGATAGTGTTGAAAAAATAGTAAATGAGATTCACAGTGATGAGTAAAAAAAATTCAACAAAAAAACAGATGTTAAATTAAGTTGCACTAAGAAATGGGTTTGGCCAACAAGAAAACGATACTTGGCTATGAATGTGTTAAGTAATTCTCAACAACAATTTCAATAGATTACAAACTCGATTCCAACAGAGCGATATATCTTGCGTGTGGTAATAAAATTGCTAGCCAAATAGAATGACAACCGTCCAAAAAATTTAAGCGGCCAGGATCATATGAATATATAAAGTAGGCGATCCGTTGTGAAGGAATTTAAGAGCCAATGGATTGGCCAAAATTCTCCAAAAGATTAGTGCCAATTTTTACACTTTCAACAACTTTACCCACACGACCCCTTCTCCACCTATGTAAATTTACTCGCTGTACTGACGCCTCCCCTCATTAACTGTGATGTATTTTAACTTATAAATTGTCTTAGTTTTAGCCTTTTTAGGAATTTCGCTTATTTTCCTTCTCTTTATGTAAATATGCTTCATATACGAATAGATTTCTAGCTTATTGTGACCTGCAAAGATTGCAAGTTTGATCAAGATTTGTAATAAGAATGGTTAAGTTGAATGAAAAATGCTTATTCTCTTTTACTCTTTCTCTTTTCTTTTAGTTTCAATTTAGCTTATTTTGTTACTTAAATCTCGAATAAGCTTTTCTGTGTTTATTTCGAGATCTGATTTGTTCCATCTTATTCGAATAAGCTTTCGTTTATAGCTTATTGTGAATATATTAGTAGATCTTATATAGTGATAGTTTATTTTGGTAAATTCTTTCGATTGCTAATTTAGTTTAAAAGCTCGATTCGAATTAAGAGGGCGTGCAATGACTCTTTATATACCTCAGCTTATTTGATAAGTTTTTTAATACTCCTCATTTTCGAGAGCTATTTTAAAGGGTAATTTTCTCCATAAATCTCTATTAAGCACATCGATTTATTTGCTTGTAAAACTTTATTTGGATAATGAGTTGGGTTTGGTTTGTAAAACTTTATTTGGATAATCAATTGATTTGAATTAGGAAATTTGGTTTAATCGAAACTGAGTTAAAGATAGTTATAGTTTATTAATAGTGATTCTAGTTTATCTTTGAGTTCAAAGTTTGTTACGGATTGGTTTAATACGGTTTGACTAATTTTGTCGCAAGCTAAAGTTTATTTTTTTTTCTACCTGCTTTTAGAAAATAATCTGGGCCTCTGTTTGGTTTGTATGAATTTGATTTGGGCCTTTGAGTGATCAGTTTGTGCAATTAATTGTTGTATGAATTCGCAATTTGCAAAGTGTTACTGTTAACATTTAATTTGTATTTTGTTGTTTTTGGTACCGGTCAACTCATGAGGCGTGGAGCTTAAGGGTTTATTTAGCTAGACCGAATTTGATTATTTGTTTTTAGCTAAATAAATCGAGTGGTTATCGTTTACTTGCGGCTCTTCAATTCGGTTCCATTTTCTAATCCTTTTTCAATTAATTAGTGTAGATTTATTTTATCATTTTATAATATGTTTGCCTATTTGATATGTGCTATGCGTAGTGAGTAGTTTAACTTGTGGTTGCTAAGTGATTAGTGATTTGGAATTTAAGTGCAGTTTAAAAAGGTTTAAAAAAAATAAATTAATTTCAATTAATACATACCGCATTCACTTTTAATGGCAATTTAAGTACTTGTCAATTTATTTAAACCAAAACGTTTTACTATAACTTGTCAATAAATTTCTTGGCAACTTGTTTTCTAAGGATTTTTTATTCGTTTAAACCAAGCCCCGCCGCCCCAGCATATATGTCATTTTATAATCAATTTTTTAGTATAATCTTTTAGCTTTTAATCTTAGAATTAATATTAGTTTAATTTTTAGTATAAAAAATAGTTTAAAACCAAAACCAAAATATTTGTCATTCAAGCACCAAACGTAACATTCTCATGAATTTCAATTCATCTCTCGCCGTGAAAACGACACTCGGAAGATAGACTATTATTTTTTCTAAAGTAATTGTCTTATCTGACGAGATATACTATATATTATTACGACACGCGTTTGACGTTTATCAGTCTTCAACCCGCCGAATCTTCTATAGGCTTCTTTAAGTTGGCTATTGTGACGTCGTCACAAATGATTATGACGTCGTCACAAATGATTGTGACTTCGTACCCTTCAAGCTTTGACGGCGTCAAAGGAGATTTGTGACGCCGTCTCCACGCACTGTAATCCAAAGCTCCATCAAAATCTTGTAGAGTTGCCTTCTTGTCCCGTTTCTTCCGAAATTGAGCCCAAGTTACGTGTTCTTCCTTCAAATACTTCCCAAATGCTAAAACAACAAAAAGAAACGATTAAGTACAATATTTGGGGATATTTGCATGATTTTGTGGGTTCAATGATCCTGAAAAAGTGTATAATTGACACCTCATCAAATACCCCTATACTTGAGATTTGTTTGTCCTCAAGCAAATGAGCTATTCTACCTAGTAAATAGCAAAGTCGGGGGCATTTAACCTACTCGATAAAGATAGTTTATGGCACAACAAATACAGGACCCATATAAGTGAAACCGAATTAACTTCGTAATTAAAAGAACGGAAATTATATACTAGCACCTCACATAAGTGTTTGGATTCTCTCATTCTCTTGGTGTAATAATGAATTAGAACAATATAGGAAACGGGAAAAATAAACATTCACTACCTGTCATAGTATATAGATTACCATAAGCTCGATAAAGGATCAAAACCTCCACCACTTTGGCGTAAACACCTATGAATTACTATCAAAGAGGTCTTTTAAAGGGTTTGGAAACGATTAGGTGTAGGTACAGAAACAGCGGTAGGGGGAGTAGGAATTTTGACTGGTGTCAAGCTAACTATCTACAAGAATACATGTAAAAGGCGTTGTTAAGCCAAGACTCGACGAAACTAGGACAAATATACAAAACTCCGCATCAAACTCTTCTTTTTTCTTTTCTTGACTCTTTCTTGGCATAAACATAAGCAAGATGGCAGCTCGTATATTCTAACATTTTTTTTTCATTTTTATATACACTTTTGCCCTGCCATCTACTGAACATAAACAATAATATACATGACTTGGGCTTATAGTTGCAGCCCTACACTTAAGTTTTTAATACTCAATAAAATAAACTAACTAATGATCCGAATTGAGAATGATCAACAAAACATGGAGAATATTAGACAAATATGGGGGTAATGACTTAACTTTTCTTCCCCATTTATCCATATAATAAAAACTATCATGAATCCCAATCATCCCAAAATTGTATACACTAACGATAGACTCGACTTAGCAACCATGTAATCTGGTAAACAATTAGCTGAGGTTAAACAAATGTGGTAACAATAATGTACTAAAAATGAGTACATACAAGAAAGGCTAAGGCGATTTGGGTGTAACATTTTGGTGAGGTGTAAACAATGCTCTTCATTAATAATTCGGAATCCACCAGAAACTTACTAGAACCGCAAAAAGGACTGGCTCGGAGGGATGTACCAGGGGTATCTTGCACTAAAAATAAGTGCGAAGAAAGGGTGTAGAGGTAGTTATATGATCGAGGAGATCATCATAACCATAACAAACGAAGGCTAAAAACAAGGGTTTATCCTAATGCCTCTTATCACTTAGAAAATCCTAATCACACAAATGCGAGTCTTACTAAAGCAAGTTATATAATCTATAATACTACCGCTACACTCTCATAAGCACTAAAAATGAATGGTTTAATTCCTAAAGATCTAGGGGCGAACCTCACATATTTAGGGTGAAATTTTTGAGTGGTAGGATTTTTGTGCTAGTCGTATAACTCCTATCCATGAGACCTACAGTTTCACCGATATATGCCATATTTTTTTTAAAATTTGGGCTAAAATTACCGTCCTAAACTACGTTTTGGTATATTACACATTATTTTAAGAACAAAGCAAATGCAAATAAAAGAATAGTTTCTAAGGCTTTTATTACCCCTACACTTATTTTGAACATTGTTCCCAATGTTCTATGAGTACCCGAAAAACAAGAAAAGGGAAAATAAATAAAAGGCGAGAGAAACTAATACTCTTATGGTTTGCTCAATATCGAAAAAGAAACAAGATAAACCGGCTAAATCGTCATTCAAGAATCGTCTAAGTGAAAATCCTAAGAGCTTCCGGACTCTCCTCATCTAATATAACATGTGAATCAAAGACAAAGACAACTACACCAACAGTAAAATCACCGGGAAATAGCATACAACCCTATTAGTCATAAATTAAAATCCTAAGAAAGCAATGTTAGTACTAATGTAATCGTGGCTTTCTGCAAAAATTTAGAAAATTAAAAATTCTGAAAATTAAACGAAAATAACTTTTCAAAAATTGAAAAAACAAAATTTTCTTTTCTATAGTGGTGACGTCGTCAAGATTTAATCCTGACGCCGTCTTCACACACTGTGAAATTTTATTTCTTCATTTTTTGGAAAAAAAATTGCAAACATATCCTATTAATGATTTCTTGGAAAAATTTACTACATAAGCCACAAAAACGGCTAATACAAACATATGACTCAAAACAAACAAATAAAACATAAAAGTGTGATTTTAACTTAAACTATCTATTTTACATGTTTGAAATGGTTCTTAAAAACCGGATGTTTTCCCCTACACTTATTTTATGTAAAATACCTTTGATTGCAATTAAGACGAGGTTAAATACAAAGCAAATCATGATCACATATAATTCAAACATATAAGACACATAATGAAAATTAAAAACACACGACACTCCTAAAATGCATAAAATAAAAGATTGAGTTGCCTCCCAATAAGCGCTTTTCTTTATTAACGAGTCTTCTAGCTCGATTCGGAGTCACTCTCCTTATGTGACTCCCTCACTTGTCCTTCTTCCCTTGGCTTCAAATGATCCTTTAATATCTAATTTTTCAATTTTCCAACTATATGAAGAATCAAGCTTATCAATATCCTTATAGAATCCACTCTTAAAATCTGACGGGCGCTCACATCCTCTCCTAAAATCATCATCACTAAGTATCACCCTAGATGACAATAGATCGTGCCCCTCACTAGTCAAATCATCCATTTCCGGATCTCTATATGGTGTTTTAAAAGTGGCCTCCTTAATTCCATCCGTGAATGTAATTAATCCATTTTCCCTATCTAGTGCTAATTTAATGGTTTCCACAAAAGGTCGGTCAAAAGTACTTGTGATAGGCTAGGGTCAATGTTTGCTTCAACATTCTCAAAAATAGTGAAATCCATGACATGACTCGTATTCCCTATAAACACATGTATATCCTTCCCAATTCTAACAAAATTTACCTTTCTATGTTTATACCCTTGATTTATAATGGTATTGTAATAGGCTAAGGACATAACATTCATGGGTAAATTTAAATCGATATATGCATTGGCAATGAACTTACACCCTATCATTGATGACATTAAATAACGTCTATTTTATAGCATCATTTATTCCACGATATTAACCCATTTTGTATAGTTATTGCAAAGAATTGGTACTTAATTGTTTATATTTGTTATTTGCAGTAATTATCGAGTAGTTGGCAAAAGATGGAGAAAAATACGTGTTTTGAAGCATAAACGAAGAGTCTAAGAAAGTTCCATTGACTTCTACCTTCTCTGATTCCTCTTGAGTAAGATCTCCTTATCTCAATTTTCATTTGAACATTCACAAATTTTTATCTCATCTCCTTTTTTAAATCTCTTTCAAGAGGTGGGGAAGTTAAGTTTAACGATTAAAGGAGCGCATCGAGCTCACAAATCAATTTATCCCTATGTGAGTTGGGGGATTCGGGTGGTGATGATGAATTTGTGTCCTCCATAATGAAGAATGGAATAATAAAATGGAAATTACAAAACAAATAACACAAAGAAAAGATAGACTACAAGAAAGCTACTCTAAAAGAAAAATAAAAATCTCACTTGATAGGAATCTTGTGAGTAGACATAAGCTAGATAAAATCCAAAACCTAGACTATTCCTCATTGCAGCTGGCGATAATTAAAAACTTGATGCAAGTGGTTGCAACTGGCAGAGAGTTGTTACAACCCTCATTAGGGCAGTGTACCTAACCGTTGTAGTGTAGTATAGGCAAAACTCGGGGGGTTATTATCGTTCTCTAGGGGAATAGTTTGGGTAGGCTCAAATTGTATGTTCACTATGGTCTAAGGGTTGAGGGAATATTATTTTTGTATTTTTATATTTTTTTAGAAAGCAAGTAAATCTCGGGTTTTAAGAGTGGGGTTTATGTAATACTACCTAAAATTAACCTACTACTTAATTTTGCAAGAAAAGTAAAAGGTTTGGGGACAAAACTCGTATGGTTTTTTTAAACTATCGTGTTTACCTTATCCTAAACTACCCCTAGTTTTCTCTAGATTTTATTGCTCTGGTCACCCTCATAATGAAATGTGTAGTATTTTTTAGATTCAAAACACTTAACTCGGATTGGAGAATCCTACCCAAAGGTGATCTTGATATGAAGATTCTAATCAATGTATCTAATAACCTAAGCGCAGTTTCCCTAGAATGGCTTCGCGTATGATGACATCGAAATAATGTCTTTTTTATAGCCTAATTTAACCCATGCATATTAACCCTTTGTATAGTTAATTTGCAAAAAATTGTTACTTAATAGTTTATATTTGAGAATCTGCTAGTATTATGGTGTAATTGGTAGTGTGAAAGTTAGCTCAAAAGCGCGCATTTGGAGCTTAAATAAAGATATTTTGGATGCTTTACATATTTTGTCAAGACCAATACGCCGTAATCAATCAAGGAAGATAGGCGTTATTAGTGCCTGCACTCACCAAAAGACCACTCAGGAATAGAGATCAATACACCGTTCAGAAGGACTAATACGCAGTATTCAAGATATTGAATCAATATATATTCTGAAGATATCCAAGCGTGATCCTTTACTCACATGAATCCCCATATACGCAGTATCCAATCTTGGATAGCCGTATACAATCCGGGACTTTCAGACCCTATAAATACAAAACTCAAAAATGAGTTTTAAGTGTGACTAAAAATCATATTCTCGATACCTAAAACCACAAAGTCGATTTTCCAAAGGAGGGAAAAGAGCAGAGAGGTCAAGCAACGTATTTTCAATTCCATAGAAGAAGACAATCGTGTTAATTCCATATACTTTACTATCGTTCAGTTTTTTGTTTCATTCGTTTTAACTCGGTTAGTTTACCTTGGCCTAAATAATTACTCTTGTTATTTACTATGACGTTGAAGGCTAATATCTGCATGTTTAGCATTATTATGAGATCTGATTGTTGGTTATTTGTTTATCTCGATTTCTTGTTTATAGTTGAGGGCTTGTTATGTTTATCAATTTTATACTCGTTTATGCGCTTTTGTATGCGAGACCTTATCATTTAAACTAGATCTATGTGAAGTGGACGCCAAGCAAGATCTAGGAGGCGGGATAGTTCTCCCATATAGTGTTATTTATGTACGAATCTAGGGCTAGCTTAAAATAATGTCGGTCTTATACGGAATTACACTAGTTATCATTAGGCAAGACATGCATGGACTAGAATTGTTAAGTTAGAATAGTTTCTCTTGTCTTGACCTATATATACCCCCTCCATACTTCCATGACGGGGTGAGGAAATCATTTGTATTTCATAAAGGTGCTGTGTGTTTCTCTTTATCGAGAAAATTTCTCTCATTCTTTCCCTCTCTCTTTTCTCTCTTAAATTATCAGCCTATGGCTAATTATTTCTTTTAGCCTCCCCGACCTCCGAAGTGTTAGTTTTAGGATTTGAATTTATGGGTAACATTTGGCTATCAGGAGCCTAGGAGCGTTTCGTGTTTATTGATCCTGTTTGTGGTCTTGATTATTTGATGGTGTTCGTGCTTATTAAGCATTTCGAGGGCTTATTTTTAAGCCAAAACCCTCGGCCTGGGTTGGTTGGTGATTATTTGTACAAAAGCTTGAATCTTTATTCTCTCTAATGGTTTGCTCATTTGTATAAATGGTTTTTTGTGGTTTTTTTTAAAGCTGTCTATTTTCAAAAATCTCTTTGTTCTTTAAAGCCTTTTTACACTCAAAATCTTAATCCAAAAATTTTTGTGTTAAAAACCATAAAGTTTGTGTTTTTATGCTTGATATTGCCTTGGTATCCCTAGTTGTACAAGAAAAATCGAGCAAAAAAGTCAAAAAATGTGTCTTTTTGGTGTTTTAAAAAGTATACTTTTTACACTAGGCGAATTATACACAAAAAGTACACTGGGAGAATTATACACTTGGTCGGGCGAATTATACGTATAACAGGCGAATTATACGTATAACAATGCGAAATTATACGTTACAAACAGTGGCGAATTATACGGAGCAACAAGGCGAAAATAAGATGGATATAACAGGGAATTTAATACGTATAACAGTGAGAACTTATTCGTTGTTTCGGGCGAATTATACGCACAGGCGAATTATATGCATAGGTGATTTATACATTTTTTTGAGTTGGGTGAGTTTATACGCACTGTTGAGATCCTCGTCATTTTTGCAGACATTGGAGGCGCGGGAAGTTTTTACCTCTAATTGCTCCTGAAGAAGGAACCAAGAATTTTGTCACCTTCCTAAACACCAATAAGCAAACACAACATTAAGTGTGCTTTTAATCGATTGTTAAAGATTCACTAAAATACGTCATAATCACGGATATGAATTAGAACTTTTAATGTCTAAGTGGTCACGGAGTTGGTTTGGTATCCCTTATTTGAGATTAAAGTGGGTTTCACGAAGGCGTCTACTTATTTCATCATCGAGACTTCCTTCTATTTTCTACCCCTTTTCTTCAAACCTAATCTATCGATTAGTAACTTGCTTGAACGTATAAGGTTATGATTGATACTTGCATTATCTAGTTCTACCCGATGTAAGGAGTTACAAGTGTTGTACTCATAGGTGTTTTTCATAAGGGGTTTACGTACTATTTCTATCATTAAAGGTGTTATGTTGTATAGTATCGTCAGGTGTCATACGCGAGATCTAAGAAGCCGATATTATGTGGATAATTTCAGACGGTGTCTTGTACTTTTTCATACACTTTGTGCGATATATAGAGTATAGGGTACTTTGAGGCTTGTCTTTCTACACCGTTCTTGAATCAACACATGCAAGCTTAAGTAAACATATTTTGAGGGGAATTTACTATTTTCAAAGTTTTGGTATATCGGGTTTACTTCACCATGTGGTCACATCAATAGCCGATAGAATACGAGGTTGGTAAGTTAGCCAGACAATTTAAAGGTTGAGATGTAATCAGCAATTCTCACGGGATATTTGAAGCTACAGAACGTCAATGGTACTTTATAGTCTAAGCAAAATCTTTCAAAATCCTTGAATGTCATTCATAATTTTTTAAGATGTTTTTTTGTCTTAGACAAGAATCTTTCTCGGATATGGTCGTACACGTCATGATGCTTCCGAGAGTTCGAATAAACCATCACTGGGGAAAACGTGTACTTTTGAGTTAATAAAGTGTCAAAAAAAAACAATCAAAAAAAAAACTTTTTCGGGGGAAGTAGTTTATACTACTTTACTTAGTATGGTTTATGTGAAGTATTCTGCAAGGTGAGAAAAGTGTTGCTGATTTATCGCATGTACCCCCGAACGGATATTCACCAAAACCAAATGTCACGATACAAATTTTAGAAGCAGTTCTATAGTTGATGTTAATGATGTACACTTGTGAAGGATGATTCCTTTAAAAGGGATTAATTGCTCTCACTCGGGATCTTTAGTTGACTTTGGTGTAGGCTGAGTTCGCGCATCAGACCACTATCCTGGAGGAAAGAAAAGTGCATTCCCGAATCGTAATTGATGTTTGGTGCTACGGTTTTGATTACGGTAATTAATAGTGTAACGTATTGTACATTCATAGTATTTGAATTCTTTCTACAAAGTTCTTCTGTGCACTCCAAATGTCAATGTTAGAAGATCGTTCAAGCTACATCAATGTTTCAGAATCTACTTCGTAGATATGGATGTTGGTTTGGGGGAAGCTGATTCAGAAGATACTTCGCCTTACAAAAAGAGTTGTATGTAGGGAATATGCTCTTTTCAAGATATGGGTTACATGAAATTGAGGGAGGAGAGGTTAAGATCCAACTCATGCAAACCACAATGGTTCCAAAACAAGTAAAGACACAGAAGATCCAAGCTGGAATATAAGTATCAAGACTAGAAGACAAAGACGTAATCTTCAGCATTGGAAGCGCCTTGGATGTCATTATATTTATTTGTATTGTGTACTTGTTAGGAACATTGTTAGTAATTCCGTATGTCTCATTATTGGGGGAAGATTGTTAGCCTTAAAATATGTCGACTTATACGGAATTACACTGGTTATCATTAGGCAAGACATGCAGGGACTAAAATTGTTAAGTTAGAATAGTTTCCTTTGTCTTGACCTATATATACCCCTTCTATACTTCCATGGAGGGGTGAGGAAAATCATTTATATTTTATTAAAGTGTGTGTGGTTTCTCTCTCTATAAACCACAACATATTTCCTCCTCTACTACTTTTCTCTCGTAATGTAATTTGGCATACTTATTTCTTTTATACTCCCGACCTCGGATTGTTAGTTTAGGCTTGATCTATAAGGTAACAATCTAGAAATCATATGTTACACAAATATTATCTTCTAAGTATGTGTCGTTAGGATACGCTTTGGGCTTAAACTAGTTATTTTGGATATTGACAATGTTTATTGAATCGTGTTGACTAGTGATGACCTTGATAATTCTACAAAGTAACGTTCTGTTTCCATTGGATAGTTGACCTAGTGGATCTACTAGTGTATAAATTGCCATTAAGCGGTATAGTGGGGTAACGTCTCTATGAGCTAGGGTTTAGACTCAAGATCATCATTGCTTTAATGCCCTAAAGATAGATTATAATCAGCAAATTTAGGAGATGCTTTATGTGGAATGTGCTTTAATTGTGACGCAGAAATTTAATGAGTGTCTAGGTACTGAGAGTGATGTAAGCCTAAGTTTAAGAATGATATGCTCCACCATCCAGAGAAGTAGAGAAGAAATCATTGTACTAAATAAACAAACAAACTACGTTCCTTATGGACGTTAATAATGGGTTATACAGTTTTCTTATATAAGGTTTTGACCGCTTCTTTTATCTTATGTTTAATTAGCTTGCGTGAGGGTAAAAGTGCCTTGATTTGATTATAGACAAAGAACCAACGCGATGTCAGTCTCTCATGCTGAAACCCCCCTTTCTCATTAGATTAGGATTTAGGACTGACATAGAGGTTTGAACACTGGAGGATTAGGGAAGGGAGATAGAGAGAGTTTGAAATAGAATAGGTATGTTTTATAGCCGCAAAGATTATTAATTAAATTGGTTAGATTATTGAACCTTCGTCTTTCAATGTGTTCTGTCGACTTTCCTATCTTACCACGATGGGATGCATACTATCGAAGCTGGGTTACGCATCTGCCAGGTTAGAGCAGTGTTTTAGTGTGTAATGGTGTTGTCTGGCAGAAATATTAAGATTTAGAAAACTATGTGTAAAATCATTCTAAACTTTACGCATACATCGATCAGCTACATAAAGGTTGTGATTGTTAGCGCCGCACTGCCGAGGGGATGGTATGAGTGTGAGAAGATGGTTTAAATCTGATGATGAGTTGTTTCAGTGGGTTTTGTTCAATATTTATTGGTTTTAGTAGTGCAGTTAGAGGATATTAAAGAGAGTACTACCATATTATGGGGAAGAGGTGAGAGGTTTGGTAGGGGGCGTTAGTTTTTCTTAGTATTTATTGTTGGTGGCTCGCGCGATGAGATTGTGTGTTGTTGCGGATGGCTTCTTGGTGTTTGTGGTGGGTGTGATGGTAGAAGTGTGTTGTTGTCGTGCTTGCGCGGCGTGATGTTTATTTTGTTGTGTGTCGTGGTTGTTAGTGATGTTAGTGTGTGTTGTGTGTAGTTGGGGTGGGGGTGTTGCGCATGTTAGGATTGTCGAAGATGTGTGTAGCTCGCTTGTTAGGGATTTGTTGTTGTGGTCGCGGCGTTAGATTTTAGCGCTCGACGGATGTATGAGGGGTACGGGGATCTGGTGGGGGGGTTAGGAGATGTTCGCGGATAGTGTGTGATTGTGTGTGATGATTATGGCGTTTTGATTTTTTTTCAAATCCAACTTACAGCGTATTCGAACTCAAATACATCAATACTGGGCGTATTCAGTTAAATGAATACGGCTTTTATTAAGCTATTGGTCATTTTTCGTTTCCTGGCGAATTTATTACAGAGTTAAAATGAAGACCCAACATTACTATGGAGGAGTATATCAGGCTTGAGGAAGAAAAAGCTCATAGGCGTGGTAAGGTGTATAACTAGGAAACCGCTACGTATGGTAAGATCTGGGATAATAAAGACGTTCACGAACTCAGATCTATTAAAACTGAATTCCCAGCTATAGTCTTTAACGACACGATAACATCTGAAGCAGCACTCTCGTGTGAGCCTACGGTAAGTTCTCTTAATGATGAAATTGACTTTAGAATATCGTTTGACGAATCCGACGATGAAGATTGCACGGTAATTTTTGACAAAAACTCATTTTCCTACAAAATAATTTCTGTCAACAATTTAAAAACGGATTAAGAAAATGATAATGATAAAGTCAATATGCCTTTGCTTCCATCACCCGAGCCTATGGTCAGTTACTTTGATGATTTAGACTACTTTAATGATTTTGAGAAAGAATTTCCAGCCATTGTTTACAATAATGCTCAAACATCTAAATCAGATTTATTAACTGAATTGATTTTAAACCCTCAACATATCGATGAATTTAATTTGAAAGATGAAACATCATTGTCTGAATGTGATGAAGAGGAACAAAATGTTTTAAACTTTAATGATCTATTTCCTTTTAACGTAATTTATCCCGATGAATTAAAAACGGATACGGACAATGATAATGATAAAGTCGATATTGAACACTCTTCGGGGGATTTATCTGTCAAACCATTATCTGATGTAATAAATACCGATGTTGGTGCCTATGCACATGGGTCAAATAAGCTTTTGGAAATAAGTCATGATACATCTATTAAATTTTTCAAAACTAAAACTTTTATCAAGGGATTAAATTTTAATATCATGACTTGGAATCATCTTAACAAAGGGATGCCACTCATTTTCCTAATCAAGAATTTGTATGTGCCATTTGGAATCTTGTTCGACCCCAAGTTGTTTTATAAGGATGGGAGTAAATTTGGGCAAGTCTAACTTAAATACTTTTCTGTAAACAAAAGTGCTTGCGGGGAGATAACCCGAAATGTATTTTTAATTTTTATCAAGTCTATCTTCCCAGATTGTCTATACGGCGTATCCAAACCCCATGGATACGACATATTCACCTACTGGACGTTATCCAGTCTTTATTTTTAGCACAGTCTATACGACGT